>JYFJ02002771.1:0-51187 GCA_000934665.2 Catajapyx aquilonaris
TCTGCAATCCCCCCGGTATCCTGCAATTTCCGGTGAGCATTGCATCAGCAATGTTGCGTCACGTTGCTTCCTGCTCCCGCCGGCAGGTATACGGCTCCGCCAATCAGGAGCCTCACACCTTCCCGCCAAACATTTCCGCCTACATTACCGTTTCCCCCATCTCTGCACATGCGCACAGTCCGCCAATGACTCCCAGCCATTCAAAAAATCTGATCAAGCAGCTGGCAGGTACTGGATCGTGTAAATTCCAATCCTAGGTTTTACACTGCGCCATGTGTATGTGCACTCCTGCTGCCTGGTTGGTCGTAATTATACTGTCTGGTGTGGCTGGACCAATAGGACGCAAGAGGACAGTAAAGTGTCTGGATCCTGCAACGAGGTATAAATAGGGTAGAGGCCGTAAAGGTCATCTGTGCCGCTTTTATTAATTTTTGTGCGTCATAAAATATGAAGCTCGTTTCCCTTCCAATTAGTGGCAATAACATTTATTCACTCAAAGTTGCTCCGAAAAACGCGGGGAAATTATCAGGCAGCTAATATTGACAGCTAATGTCCAATCACACCAATAACTGTTCAGAGGTTATTGCACACCAAACGGGGGACTTTGGACGTGACGTCACCGACTGTCCCGTTTATTAACCAGCAGCTGAGGAGTGACGTCATATGACCCGCTTGCACACATAATTACCAAATTTACAAGTAATCCTCCTCCTTATCCGCTGGCAACGCCAGGATTTTGGGATAAAGCCGTGAAGGATGATGATGAACTAATTAATATTAAAATTGATGAGACTGTTGTTTGTGGGGCGCGCTCATTGTTGTTGGTTGATTGGCTGGTTGGTAGGTTGGTTGATTGTTGCAGGTGTGGTATTTGTCATGCTTCATTGGTGACTCCGTTGACGACATACTCCGGGTTATTGTTGCCAGCCCTGTAGTGGTGGTCCTGGTATTTGTCATGCTTCACTGGTCAGTCCGTTGACGACATACTCCAGGATATTGTTGCCAGCCGTGTCGTGGTGGTCCTGGTATTTGTCATGCTTCATTGGTCACTCGTCCGTTGACGGCGAACTCCAGGTTATTATTTCCAGCTCTCTAGCGGTGCTGGGTAAGTGGGTAGGCCCGGGCGGGAACGCGTAGCGCCGAAGGCGCGCCAATTGGGGCGCAGCCCCAAAGGGGGGGTGTGGGGGGGCGGAGCCCCCCCGCCTCGCAAAGCGAGTCTTCTATATAACTCGAAGTTTTTTCCCTGTCCCCTGGAGATTCGACTTATAGAAGTTTTACTGTGCTGTCATAAAATATATTGTTCAAACGTTACAATATTACTACACACCATTGTTTTGAACCTCACGAATTTATTACGTTTTGTCCACGCGGGAATTAAGTTTGGCACAAACAACAACAACACCTTAAATATAACAATAATTAATATGCACAACTTGGTCCCTTCTGGAGGAAACACTGCTTCAAAGCCATTACCTATAACAATAAGACGTACAAACAAATTGAACGAGCTCGATCCCTTTTAACAATAAAGCCACCGCAAAATAATGGTAACAGTGTAAATTGGTGGCAGGCAGATAATTGACCGGAATATGTAGTCTGAGTGATACAATTCACAACCTCATCAGCATAATTGAAGCACGGAAGGGCCCAAGTGCCGATTTATGCGAAAAGGAGTTGAGATATACAAAGTCATGAATGAGATGAGCATAATAATTTATACGAACATAAGCTTAGAAATTTAAAAAACCCTGTGAAGCTTTGCAAAGTTAACTGGCCTGGAATGTTGCGCAGCATTAGGAAAGTCCCTCTGCTTGTTAAACATATGTTTTGCTCCCATTGGTACGGTTATGCAAAAGCTGATTGGAATCAAACGTCAACATTTGTCCTTTTAGGCCTGCCTCTCTTTGAAGTCTTCCCTTTTATTTGTCGTATAGGAGGCGGCTCAGAAGGATAGATCCTCCTGATATATTGTCCCATATCCCCTCTATCCTTTTCTGAAATAACTATCCATATACATTCGATTGCTCCGTTTGCGGAATCACACCATTGATGTTTTTCGGAAAAGTACAGCCACCCACGGTGGAGTTAGAAACGCTGGAGAAACTATTTTCCTCTACCTCTATATGGTTCCAAAGATGGGAAGCATAACACGCTTGATGAACTGCGCTACTTCATGTTCCAGAGGTCAGTAACCGAAAATTCTAACTATAGTATAGAGCGATAGGCACGAGGACATCCGAGTTCCCTATAGCCGTGGTTTCCATGGTTGTATTTCCAAACCAGAAAATAAATGGCTAATTTATACATAACAGTTAGACGAGTAACACAGGCGAGGAGTGGGGGGGAGATCAATTCTGAGCCTTTCCCCTACAGAATTCGAGTATTAGTATAATCTATAGGGATTTTGATGGAAATCGGAAACGGTTGCTCACATTTGCGAACGTTGCAAATTAATTCTCAGGTAGTATATATAGACCCTTCTGTAGCAATCGACTACGTCTTGTGAATTAAATTATTCATGACATTCATTGCGCAATCTGTGGCCACAGTATATATACCAACTTTGATATTTCAGGTAGTGCACCTCTCAGGCACGTGTCCATCCTTGCAATGGCGCAATTTCCGACCACAGTATATGCCAATTATCGTCTTCCAGGTACCTTTCAGGCGTATGTTTCCACATAGCTGCAATGCACTGTAAATTGCAGTGCGACGTGGATTTCATGATAGTTGGGGCACAGAAAGGTTTAGTATGAGAACCAACATGGGGGCGATTGCACGCGTGTTTGTGGGGCTTGTCCTGATCAACCTTGGTTTGGGGGGAATGAAGAGCAGTGTGGTCCTGAGGGAAGACGGGCATCGGGAAGAGGAGGAGGCAGTGGCTCTCCTGGTGAGGGAGATCCTGGGAAGACAAGACCTCAGGGGGCAGTGCGCACTGGTGGCCTCGACCGACTCTGCCTCCCTGCCCTCTCCCATCCAGAAGGTCATGACCGAGCAGGCCAACGAGTACTCGCCCGCACTCCCTGTCCTCATGAAGAGTTACCCGCACTCGTACGAGGATTACCCCTGGCTGACCAAGCAGGAGCAGCTGCTGGACTTCACCTCGGTTCCTCCTCGTCTCCAGTCTCGTCTCTGGTCGGGTCTCTCCTGCACCCTGCACCTCCTCATGCCCAAGACCACCGGCTCCTTCGCACCCCTGCTCATGTACACGGCCTCCTCGGTCAGGCTACACCCAGGGGAGGACCTCTTCCTCCTCCACCTCCCATCCCGATCCTCCAAGGAAGACATCCGCACACTCATCACCAGCCCGCCTGGAAGTTCCCTCAGGCTGCAACTGGTCACCACACCAACGACAGATGATGATGTGAAGGGATCATCTCTCCAACTGAGCAAAGTCTGCTTCTTCTGCGGGGAAGGAGGGGATCACCTGGTTCAAGAAATGGGATCGTTCAGTCCAGGTCGGAAGAAAGGCTTCGAACACTTACACCAGCTCTTCAGGGATGAGACCAAGCACGTGAATGGGAAGGTGTTGAGGCTGAAATTCTACTTCGATATCGAAGTAGAAGAAGCACGAGAGAAGAAGAAGAAGAAGGAAGGAGAGATCTCTATTTCTTTCCACGACAGGGCCGCACTAGTCGGTGAAGAACTGTTGGGTGCCAGGGTGGAGACAAGTCTTCAACCTATTAAAAATATCGAGGTTGAATTCCAGCATCCTAACGGGACATGGGATGGCCTTACTGGCTGTCTCATCTACAACAAGTCTGACTTCACTCCACTCGCATATCTCACTGAAGACACGTTCGCAATTTTTATTCCCACGTATGTTCACGCTTATGCGTATGGGACATATCTGACAAGGCAACCAAAAGGCGTCGTGTCATGGCGGGTGATATACAGACCTTATCCTCTCCTGTTTTGGGTGTTATTCTTAGCAAGCCTCATTTTGTTGTCGATCACCACTCATTGTCTCTCTCGTTGTAATCGCACAGACAAGAACCACAAGCCGAGGGAATTCGTGCCTTCCACAATGCAGGAACTTCTTGATTCCTATTGGCAAATCGAAGCCGACATGTTCAGTTATTTGGCGATGAAAAAATGTACTGAATTAGTTAATTCCACATTTATGAACAAATTGATGGATAGGATGAAATTAGGCGGCAGCATCCCTAATTGCTTAGCTAGAGTGGACGAAGAGAATATCATCTGCGGTGGACTGAACTTGCTGCTGGAGCGTGAAGTGTATCGATACACCAGCAGTTCGGGTGAACTGAAGGTAAAATACGGCAAAGACAAGCCGTTTCCTGGGTTCACTTCAGGAGCGGTACCCAGAGGACAGGTTGCACTGTTTCGTCTCTACAACAATGTCATACGAGTCTTTATTGAGAGCGACCTTACTAACCGATTCCTGGAGCAAGAGTTGTACATGAACCTCCTCCGAAGTCTGAAGGACATTCGGGCTGAAGAAGAGAGACACGCAGCATCGCACGTGCCAGAAGAAGTTCTGACTGTCAAGAAACTATCTGGAATATTTAACATTTGGCTGCTTGGATTGGCCTGCGCTTTTTTCATATTCATAATGGAAGTTGCGAAGTGCCCCATATCAAAAGAGAAACCTCGCTATCCTTTTCTGAAATAACTATCCACATAGTGTATAATTGCAACAATTATCACAATACCTGTACACATTCAACAGAACATTTCTTGAAACACAATAATTATGCTTGTTTTCATCATTTTTAAAAAATAGTGGCTCAGAGGGTAGTTTTTCAGCATGTAAATAATTGTTCATTGTGTGTCTGCATATATTAATTATAATATTATATTTGTCCTGTACTTTTCTGTTTATGAAGTAAATAAACATGGTGTTGCATTGTATAATGATACATATTTTTAAGTTTCACCCATGGTAATTATAATGGTCAAAATCTGAGCTTACATATCACTGGATGTATGCACGCCCAACACAAAAATTCGGTACAAAAAATTGTTTAGAAAAATCTCTACAAGATATGTATGACTTTGATATACTGTCATAAAATATATTGTTCGAACGTTACAATTACTACGCACCATTGTTTTGAACCTCATGAATTTATTGCGTTTTGTCCACGTGGGAATTAAGTTTGGCACAAAAGACACATAACAATAATTAATATGAGCAACTTGGTCCCTTCCAGCGGAAACGCTGCTTCAAAGCCATTACCTAACGATAAGTACAAACAAATTGAACGACCTCCCGATCCCTTTTAACAATAAAGCCACCGCAAAATAACAGTGGAAATTGGTGGCAGGCGAATCATTGACAGCAATATGTCTGAGCCGTACAATTCACAACCTAAACAGGATAATTACTCACAATAATTTATACGAACATAAGCTTAGAAATGACAAAACCCTGTGAAGCTTTGCAAAGTTAACTGGCCTGGAATGTTGCGCAGCATTAGGAAAGTCCCTCGGCTTGTTAAACATGTTTTGCTCCCATTGGATCCGCAAAGGCTGAATCAAACGTCACGATTTGTCCTTTTAGGCCTGCCTCTCTTTGCAGTCTTCACCTTTGCCGTAGGAGGCGGCTCAGGAGGATCCTCATCTTCACCTTCCGAAAACATGAGCCGTCCGACACCCTTTCGCAAACCCCGAGTCAACCTCCGATTGACAGAAGGCGGCCGAGTACACTGCTCGTGCTCAGGTGAAAATATAATCCCAGCAGGACTATTCTCCAGCTTCATCTGAGCCATTCTACGAGTGAGACACGACGCGGCTCCCAACTTTTCTCTGTCGATCGGCACCATTTTCTTTTCGGTCTTAGGCGCCGCTGCCTTCTTCCTGGTTTTACGAGCTGTCTGTTTTTTCGGTTGCGGCTCATTCGCAGTTGGCTCATCGTCGCTGTCAAATGTGAGTGCTTTCGGCTTCAGCTTTGGCACGAAAATAGTCTCCGGCGATGGCATCTCCTCTGGGGTCATTTCAGGAATAAAAATCTGGGCTTGTTGGTCTTCAGGCGTTGTCGCACCGTCATTGTTGCTCTTTTTATTGACTCCTAGCACTGCTAGAACGTCAGCTATGACAGCTTCATCATACTGAGTGTCATCTGAGTCATCCACATCTTCCCAGTCGCTTTCTTCGTCAGATTCCTCAGCTTTCCCGTTACCATCTTTTCCTTCTGTGGAGTTAAGAAGAGTTTTAATTTCGGAGCTCTGTAAACGTAGTGAGAGCGCTAGCATGCTGTGGGCACTATCAACTTTGAATTCCCGCCTTAACGAGCTACATATTTCCTTGGCCGCATCGTGCAAACCTAACGATGTCAGGAAGCCAGCGTAGGCCATGCCTGTCTCGCCTAGTTCAAGCTTTAGATCGGCTCCGACATGTGGTACGGAGGTTGCAAGACCCGATAGCACAGCACGGACGCAGTTGTTAAAAGATTTCTCCAACTTGGACAAGCTCGCCTTAGCTAGGGAGTAAGCTCTTCTGTATGCCGCATTCGTCCCTTTCCAGTCGTTGATTATAAAGTGAGCCCCTGCGTCCAGACAGCACACTCGGACGACCACTTTGTAGAGCAGTGGATGTCGGCAAAGCTGACACACACAGGACGGAATGTGGGAGGTCAGCCAGTACGGCATGGGGAGGTCTCTATGGAAACGTGGGGAAGACGAGTCGTTCCGTCCGTAACACACTGGAATATCCGGGCCATCTCCAGTTCCACCAGATTCAAACTGGACGTCGGACGTGATCTTAGCAGAAGTTTGGGCAGTCCTGAGATGCGGTTTCGGCACGTCCGCGTCCGTTGTTTCCACCAACTTAGCGTTCCACTTCAGTAGGATTCCTTGCAATACGTCCAGGTTACACTCTACCTCCGGACCTCTCTGGTACTTGCTGTTGATTTGGCACATACAACTGAGAGCTTCCACACACCTGCCGAAAATATTGCGTAAGTTACATTGCGACACAGTACAATATTCACAGGAACTGACCGGATTGGAAGGAACTGCTGTTGCGATATCTTCAGAGCAGCCAAATAGTGCGAGGTAGCAGTCGAACACTCGTTTGCAAGTCGCATCGAAACATCTCCGATCCACTGGCACAAATCTAGTAACATGCACGTAGCCTGGTAGTTGTTCAGCTCATCGCAATCTGTACAAACAGAAGCGATTAAATTCACACATTCATTCGGGGACATTTGACGACAGACTAACCTGGGCGGACTCCATAGAATCTGTTCTTCACGCAATTGATGCCCGTGAGAGCCAGATGAACCGGTTCCTCTTTGAACAATGACGGACACACTATTGACGCAGGGAGAATCGCATAGTGGCTAGCCAGATAATATCCGTCTGCTAGCGGAATCCATGCGTCGGTAGGCAGCTCTTCATCGTCCACATCCTTCAGTAAGTCCGCCAGTTTCTCCGCTCCTTCAACGAACTAACAAAACAGCACAACATAACCAACCCTGCTGAGAACATCAGATAGACAAATTACCTGCTCTAATTTGTAGTGACGCCAGCACAGTGCGACATTAAATACGATGCCTTCGTGCTTTCCGAGCCGGGCCGCAAGTTGCTCACCTTCTTCAACCAAAGCGGCGGAAAGTTCCGGCACAATTTTAAGCATCCATGATATTGCTGAAATATAACGCACATTTTCAATGCTAAACAACAAAAGTTTTAAAAAAAGTGGAACCGAACCTTTCAGTATGCTGGAATCATCCTTCATCAATTTAGCAACCTTATAGTAAAGCACAAGTGCTTTTAATTTCTCAGACAGGATTCCGTGGATGTCGAATATGTGCGGCATTATCGACACTGCTGTAAAGACGCTTCGTTGCATTCCTGTATGCATTTCCTCCCATTTAATCTGCAACAATTGCATTCGAAATTTTTAAAGTGTCAGCTGAATATGAGCTGGTCGGCAATTATCCGTCACCTTGGTCAGGGCTTTCGATAGCCAATAGTGGGCTTGCTCCAGTTTGTCCATCAGCTTAATCTCGACTTCCACTGTCATGTTGATGAACGCCGGAGAGTGGTTCTTTTCCTTCTCTCGAGGCCCTTCGCCTGGGTTCTCCTCTTCTTCTGGCTCCTCCATGGCTTCCGCTTCCTCCACCAATTTCTGCGCAACGGAAAAGTTAAAACACGGCTCATAACATAACGAGTAATACCTACCAGCTGCTTCTTCACAACTCGGCAGTTCTCATCGCAGAATCGGTTGAAGAACATCAGACCGAGTTGAATTTCGGATAATATTTCATATCCTTTTTCCTGTAGGAAACGAAATCCGATTGTGAAGTCACGTCACGAAAGATGACAATTGCGATTTACCTTCTGCGACTTCCGGAAACATTTGACTGCCTCGTTGTGGGACGTCCAGAGCTCCTTCTCGCTGAATTTGGAAGCGTAACAAGCTTGGATGGATGCGGCGATTCCTCGTTGGTAGTCCGTCCGAGCCACATTTTTGGCGTCACAAACGACCTGCCAGCAGGCCTCCTTACACTCATCTTTTGCGCTGGAAAAATATTAATTAAGAGGCAAGGTTTCGTCATTACAAGACTTACGAGACAGCTCAAAGATTCTAAAATAACCTAACTCATCTAACATATTACCTGAGGTACGTCACTTCCATTTCTACATAGTTCCACGGATCTACACGAGGAATCGGAAAGCCCAATATCTCATCCGACTGAAGCAAATTTAGCAACGTAATCTGAAATGCATTGCACGTTAATATTAAAAATAGCATGCTTTTGAGTCGTTTTGAGTACATGACATATTACCTCAACGTCTTTGTGTTCGAGTACGGCTTGGATCTTCACGTCAGCCCACTTTTGAACTATCGCATTCGGCAAGGTGGAGTCCAACGCTAAGGTCATACCCAGCCAATCCAGCTGTGTTCGAAACTTTCTCTTCCAACCGAGTTCCTTCAACAGGTTGGACACAATATGACGGAGAATGAAACGCTCGTACTTATCTCTGTCTTTATGCATGGTAATACATCGGGAGAAAATGCAGGCCAGCTCGGCTATAACTTCAGTCTTGTCCAGCTTCAGCGACGACACAGTCCGACAAACAGATGTGCATATTCCGACTGAAAGTAAACGGATTAGCAAATTTTTTTTTCCCCGCAATTATCTCACATTGCGACTCACCCATCCTCGACCATATCCTGCATTCCTTGTCCAGTACTGGATATTTCTCCATCACTTTCCGCACTTGGTGTCCGAACTTGGCAAGTGTGTCAATAAGCTCGGTCCAATTTGGACCCTCGGATGGTACCATCCCGGTGACCCAGTACATATGGAAAGTGCGATGGTCCAGATCCAAATATAACGCTTCCTTTCCCTTCATAGCCAAATCAGAGTTTACCAAAACTTCTAGAAGCACCGTTGCGACTTTGGACCCATCGGTACACACCTGAAGTGGTCCGTTCAGAACTGAAAACGCGGCCATAACGACTGGTGAAAGTCTGCGTGAATCCATCACAAGTTTGGCCGCACACTCAAGCTGAATCAGCTGGAGCGAGTTCGACTCCAGAGTAAATTCCAGGCTGCATTTTAACATGGACACATGAGCTATTAGGCAGCGGACGCTCTCGGTTTGTCCCATGTTGTTGATCAGTCTTAAGGAACGGCATAACGATTTGCGATGATCCGCCGGACATGCGGTGGTCAAACATGAGATCCATCTGAATATGTCTTCAAAGTTGTCGGAAAGTCGCAGAACCTGTGAAGTTCAATACAATTTTATATGCTGCAGCACTATTATGCAAATACCAACCTGAAGCCGCGGAAACACTTCCTGTAGAATCATCTCCAGCGTATCGTACGAGTCTTTGGCTATTGCGAACGCTTCGGTTGTTACTTTTATCACAGCGGACGAATCGCAACAGAGGTACAGAAACAACTTCAGGGTTTCTCGGGCTGAGCTTGATTTGCGGTTCAGCAGTTTCAGCATAGCCGTCCGAAGCAGACTAAGCGTATTGTTCATCAACGTTTGAGTCTTTTCATTATTATCCGTGTAAGTCAGATGCTTCAGATACTGAGCAGCGATGTTGACTAGATCATACTTTTCCTGCAACAATTACGCTTATTACAACTGCGATTATCGGCATCGTTGTGGCGCACTTACTTGGTTATGCAGCTTCCAGATGACGTTGTAAAGTTGACGATGGAATATTTGTTGCCGCTCTGCAGGAATCGTACAGCTGGTGACCTTCTGGCAGCACAATCCGACAGCTTTAACCAGCGAATCCGGATCGACTTGCTTCACTTTACTGACGGATATGAAGGTGCTTGTGACCTTAAGAAATTCCTGAGCAAACTCAACATCGTCCGTTGAACTCAAACATTTCTGCGGAACAATGAACCGTTTACGGAACGCTCTAATTTTTTAAAATTAATTTTTAATAATGCAAATACCTTTGCGTCCTCAACCAGCTGTAGGTTGTACTCTCCTTGTTTTGCCTTCTGCAGAACATTCCTCTTCCGATCTGCTGTCATTTTTTTTACTGTAACAAAAATGGAACATTCATCACAACACGCCCCGACACAGCTTGAACTTCACATTAATTTTTTTACTTACTAATTTTGGGTATCTGAATCGCCCTGAACCTGTTCAGACGGCTGAAGTCCCCTGATGATAATCGAAAATTGAAGAAAACTTGATATTAATATTTAGAAAAATATGAGCCAAAAATCCGTTGGACAAAAGTTGGCCGCCATCTTCCCGCGCCAGGGTTGCCAGATCATCATTCAGCTGGATGTTGCCAGATGAACTACAATGTTAGCGTTCGAATTTTAATTGCATTTACAATATATGTTTTTTAAATAGTGTTTAATATTTATAATATAGTTGATGAAAATTACGAAATTAATTTGGTGCGAATGTGCTGCCATCTAGCGGTAAAGCTACAAGTGGCTTCAATACCGTATAGCATTCCTACTGTACATACTATGTTAATTAGCATTAATTTCAATTAATTAAAGTCGAATTTATTATAGCATTGGTTTTATTGGGGGGAGGTGCAAGGACATCTCGAAGTAACAACTTTATTGACATAAAATTCCAGACGACTGACATTAACGAGCTCGACTAATTACCGGCTGAAAGATAAGCCTAATTAGGACATGTCCTTAGGCAAATAAATCCAATCAAGATTAAATTCCTACATTACCAATAAGTTGACATCTTGTGGTAACGACTTTATTGACACAAATTATTCCAGACATTGGACATAACGAGTTTGAAGTAATTGAGCTGAAAAATAAGCGTAATTAGGACAACGCCTTCGTCGCATTTAATTCCAAAAAAAATTGCCAAATAAGACAAGTCCAAATTGTGTAAATTCTCATCGCATGTAATTAATAAAAATGATGATTTTTGTTCATATTTCAACGTCCAGCACTAATGGACATGTCACACTGTAAAACACATTTAAAAAAACAATTACATCGTACAATTTTTTTTTTAAAAAAAGAACGTTCAACGAATTTGCTGTCGCAGCAGAAGACTTCCGGACTTATCCGCCGCTTTAGCCGCAGCTTTACGTTTTGCCGGATCGGGAACGAAGCACTTCCAGAGCCTCAGAGTCTCGTCGGCTCCAGCGGACATGACCATGCTTCCGTCCGGCGACATGGCCATGTTCAGTACCCGTGCGGTGTGACCCGTGAGCTCAGCGACTTTAGCCATCTGCGGATACTTCCAGATGATCAGCTGGTTGTTGGCGTATCCATGTCCGGAGATCAGCTCTCGGTACTCGGAGTTCCAGAGTATGGAGCACACCTGGCTCTTCGTGTCCACCGAGTTCAGCGGGGCGCCGGTCGACACGTTCCAGAACCGGATATGCCTGGAGGGAAATGGGGATCAGAAAAATTACGTGCGACACGCCGCATCTTACCTATCGGCAGTCCCTCCACCGCTGGCTAGGACGCTACTCTGCCATGGACACCACGACAACGCTTTAACCGCCGCCTGATGCTGGTTGAACGAATACACCGGCTGTCCTCCGCCGGAAGTGGACGCTGACGGCCACACTTGCAGCAAGTTGTCATTTCCGCCCGATGCAAGATACCGTCCGTCTGAGCTCCATTTGAGTCCGCATATCTCCTGGGTATGTCCGGTGAGAGTCGATACATGATGCTGAGCTTGTCGGACGTCATGGTTGTGGATAACGCCGGTTCTACAGCCGCTGCTCAGAATGTATGAGTTCCAGGACATGGAGCCGACACGAGACGAATGGCCTCGCATAACCCGCGCACGCTTTGCCCGTTCCACGTCCCAAAGCTGTGAAAATTACGCCGTTACGTAACATGTACGCCACCGATTACAAGTGAACAAACCTGAACTTCTCCAGCGCTTGTCCCGACCGCAAGAAAGTTCCCTTCCTGCACCCAGGACACGGACGACACGTACTCTTCCGATCCTTCCAATTCCACCAGCTGCTTAATATCTCCGGAAGATGCATTCCAGAGATACACGCATTGGTTCAAAGCCGCGGCCAAATGGTTGTTACAGCTCCAGTCCAGCAGGTTCAAATCTGCGGAACAGAAACGACGGTAACATTTGATCGCAATATGACTAGTTAACAACTTACAGTAGTCGTTAATAATGTCCGGAGCGTCCAAGATCCGTTCTGGTGACTCCGGGATATGTCGCGTCACCTTCTTGGACGAACCAGGAACCTTTGTGTTGCTGTACAGCACACGCAAGGAGTTTTGATGGCCCTAAATGTGTTCAGATTAATTACGGTACAGCTGAAAAGTATGGAAGTCATACCTCGGGAGCGTTCGGCGCCTTCTTCTGGTAGGCCAGAATCCGGACATTTTTAAGATCACAGCCGTTCAGCTTCTCGTTCATGATCCGCTGGCACTCTTGCGTATTCGGACTCGCATCGTTCGGCTCATCGTCATTATTCCTCATTAGCTGTAACGCACATCGTTTAGAATCTGATTATATTAACGAATAAAAGTCGTTACCAAGAAGTGTCCTAGCTCGAAATTGATGGCGCTTCTGGTCGGAATGAACCGGTCTCCGCCAGTGGGCGTCTTCGTGGCTCTTGCGGACGGAGTGTTGGTCGCTGATTTGCTTCTCCGTGGTGTCTTCTTGGGCGTTCTACTCGGCGTCTTTGATCCGAGGTTAAGCGATCCCATGGAGAGGCTCAGCTTCGACGACACATTAAGGCTGGTGTTGATACTGAAACAGTTGCTTCCGTTTAATAATTTGGACAACTGCTCAAACGTTGAGCCGCCGTACCTGGTGTTGGACTGCTCGTGAGCTTTCCGCTGCCACCGGGCCACAGGTCCTCGAGTGATGGGTGCGTCCATGGTTAGGGCGCTGTTCACTTCGCTCTCGAACACAAAATGTGCCATGGGTTTTGTCCTCCGCGGAGTGAACTTGGCTGGCGGAGAAAACAGCAGCATCTTGTAAGACCCATCGAATTACAGCAAGTACGTAGCAATGTACGCAAAGGTTCCAATATCTCAAGACCATGCGGCATCGCAGTGTTAACAATGCAAGAAACCATAGCAACGTAAGGTTATAGCATGTCAATTGACAGAGCAAATCGCATGTAACGAGCTCATGCGTGCAAATGGCAGGTCGTACGCACGTGCTCATGTACGACCTGCAAGTGCAATTGCCATTTGCACATTCGCATTTTGGCAACAACCCGCTTAATTACCAATATTAATAACCAATTGATTACACGCATAATTAACAATTAATTACACCCAATGACATTATTATTAATAACAATTTCTTTGTAGCCATTAATACATTCATAATCAGCCTTATTACCTAAATTATTGCACAATTTTACACCTTTTATTCAATATCTGTGTAAATGATAATTACTTTGCAGCTAGTTACATATTGCAATTATGAGTTAGAAAAAAAAATTAATTTGTAACCAGTTATCATAAGTATTTTACGTTTTCTCGCTATAATTAATAACCACAATTTAAGTGCAATTTAAATGCAATCAATATAGTAATTAGGCTGTAACAAGAGCAATCACATGTAATTAGTAATAATAATTAATACCATGCATTAAACTATTATTTCCGCCCAAATTTTTTTAACTGCCGAGCGTACCTACGTATCTTACAGTACTGGGGGACTGTACAGTGCAATTACATGAATTACCTGAAGTACTTGCAGGCTCCAACCAAAGAAGACCCCAACTGATTTTGAAACAATTTAAAAAGGACCGTTAGTCCCTTTAAAAATCAGAGCTGCTTCCTGATTGGTCCGTTCAAAGTCACGTGATTGTGGGCGTGGCTTCCACTGGTGGCCATATGTCGAACTACAGCGTTTTGATCAAGCTTTATCTGCCATCTGTCGGTCACAATTCGAACTTGCCAGCTTTTGACTGCTGATCCTGCCATCTGGCGGCCAGGTGATTAACTTTTGGATTTTACCGTATCGTGTAAATACGGTTGGCTCAACAGGTGCGCGCTATTAGCATTCAATGCACCATTGCGCCATGTCCCCCCCGGAAGATGGAGCCATGGAGGGGCCACTTTTGTCCTTGGGAGGTCATCCGGTAAGAGGGGGAACAAGAAAAGGGCCACGGTCCGACAGGTTCTCCTTTTGTTGGGCTGCCCCGGAAGGACAATCAAAGGAGGTCATCAACATTGGACAATTAACACCAAGGTAATTAAGCTGAAGGTCTTCCACTTATGGTGAGGTCATATTGGAGTGTACACGTATATATCCACAGCAACGCACTGATCGGAGCCACCTTAACAAATGGGAAGTACCCAGTGTTAATTAACTGTAATGGGTGGGCTGCGTCGTCGTCCGCATCCTATTTCCCATCCGGCGGTGGAGGCCCCTTTGTGCGACTCCTGCCGTCAGATGGACCTCGCCTTTTTTGACCCGAGCTGCCCCGGATGCCGGCAGATCCTCCGGGATGAATGCACCACGACAGTAGCGGCCGTGTTTGCTATCCTGCGCCAGTGGGTACCGCAGACGCAGCGGAACGTGGGGATGCTGACGGAGGAGGTGCTGCGACGAGGTGCGCATGTGGACGATCGGGATAGTCTAACGGACATGACGCTTCTGCAGTACGCATGTAAGGCTGGGGCTAGCGGTGTTGGAGATGCGGATAGTGCGTCGAAAGCGGTGAGCCGACTGTTGACACTCGGTGCATCGCCTAGCAGGCGATGTCGATGGACCAGTATGACTGCGCTTCACTACGCTGCCTATTTCGACGTGGCGCCGGCTCTACGACTTGTACTTGATGCATGTAAAGGCAGCGGGATTGACGAGAGATGCTCCGAGTATGCAAACGGTGGGGCATTGCATTTGGCGGCGGCTAACTTGTGTCTGGAAGCAGCCACCGTGTTAGTCCAGCGAGGAGCCGATTCAACGCTAAAGGACGACCATGGGCGAACAGCTCTCCGTAAGTGCTCACTGTATACATTCCGGCTGTACAGTACAATCCGGCTAATTACAGAGTGTGTTCCCGATCCCGACGCATTCGCACTGGTACCGAACGTCCGTGAAGCAATCGAACGCCTCCGATCTATCCTACAACAGCAGCCGATTCCCCGCAACCCCACAATAAAATTACATGTCGGCCAGCGGATTCTGCTTGCTGGAACCAAGCCTGGTGTACTAAGGTAAACAAACAAAGTCGCAAGTACACATCAACACCATTTATGAGTACCGGTACAAAAAAACACATTGCCTATAAATATGCGTTACAAATATTGTTTTGACTCTTTCTAGGTATTGCGGCACCACCAAATTTGCGGCAGGGATGTGGGCTGGAATTGAGCTGGACGCTCCGGATGGGAAACACTCGGGAACGGTGCAGGGGGTTACGTACTTCAAGTGCGCACCGAAGAAAGGTACGTTACAAACTTGTTAGACCCTAGCAATATTTCATTGCCTGTAAATCGACATGAAGATTGTTTTTAAAAAATGAAATAAATATTGCACAAATTTTTAAACATAATGCCCTATTCTCATGTGCACAGGATTTCAATCGAGGCTGTCCTACCTCTATGTAATTGTCCAGCAGCGTACAACTTGTATCTGTACGACCTTCCTGAACAAACAGGGCATAAGGGTCAAAGAGAAATGTAATTTTGGTATGTAGTGGTAATTGGCAGTGTGGCTACTTTTACAGGAATTATGGCTCCGGTGAGTCGTGTCACTCCGACGCCAACGCCGTCCCCGTCCAGTCTTCCGCCGTCCACTCCAACGCCTGATGTCCAGTGGCGAGTCGGACAGCGTGTGTTGATCCGATCCCGCCCTGGAACAATCCGGTTCGTCGGCGAAGTTCACTTCACTGGCGGCCGATGGGTCGGAGTTGCTTTGGACCGTCCGACAGGCCAGCATGACGGGACAGTCCGGGGGATCCGCTACTTCCGTTGCCGTCCACGCCACGGACTGCTCGCATCGACACGAACACCGGGCGGCATAACGCCTGCACCGGCATCACTTCCGCCCACCTCCCCATCTCCGGCCCTCACTTCCATTGCGTCTTCGGCCGCATCCAGACGCACCAGCATCTCAAAGGACTCCCGGTTCTGGCTCCACGAGGGAACGACGGTGCTTTACAAGCGGGAGGTGGCCACAGTGCGGTACGTGGGCCCAGTGCATTTCTCAGACGGCAGCTGGCTCGGGTTGGAACTTAGGGAGAGGAAGGGAAGGCACGACGGGGAGGTCGAAGGAAGGAGATACTTCCAGTGCAGGCAAGGACACGGGGTTGTGGTCAGACCAAAGGCAGTGACGTCACATGGGATCAGCGGAGCCTTACTGGTTCCACCTTGAAACGTAAATAAATGGCAGCGAATGATCACGTGCGGTGTGAGATTCTTTGGGTAATTAGCTCACGGGACTAGTCTTCGACGAGCGGAGGCTGCTGCTAAGTTGGCTCCCAGAGCTGTAATGTACACATTGCAATTAAAAAATGGACAATACAAGGATTTCGTTTTCATCATACCTCCTACTTCTGGTGAGCCGTCCGATGGTGGTCACGGTGATCATGGGCATCAGCCTGTCTGTAAACCGATGGTAGTTCCTCTCCAACTCACGCTGGTAGTCCCTCTGGTCTGGACCTATCAGAGTCTTATTCCTGCGAAGCGCGTCCGCACACCTGAAAAGATCACGTCACATGTGAAGGTCAGCAATATCACACCTAAACAATGCACCACCTCTTGGAGAAGTCCTTAAAGCAGAGCCGCAGTTTGTTCTGGTGCTTCGACGGTGTCTTCTGTCCGTCAAGCAGATCCGACAGAAACACGTGAGCCACCTCCATGGGTCCCTGATTGACGGTGGTTCCGATGCATCCTTGCAGCACCATCTGCAGGATCTTCGGATCGGGCGGTTCCTGCTGAGTCGCAATAGCCAGCTCCACCGTCTTCTTCTGGATGTCCTCGATGGCCACCTCGATAGGGGTTAACACCACCTGCTTCTTCCCCACGACCTGGATCCGGGTCTTGACGTACGGGAAGTGGCTGGAGGTCGTAACGATAGTCTTGCGCTTGTACTGCTCATGAAGGTCGCCATGTGCACGGCCATCCGGGGTGAACGGAGTCGCATATATGAATCGCTCTGTGAACAAATTCGGTTTAGTAAACATCGCATCGCAGCAGGAAAAAAATACTCACTGATATTATAGTTCTTATCAAAGTAGGTGATCCTCTCGCGATATTCGTACGGGTCGAAGTACGGCTCAACATATGTTATCTGTATGTAAGCCATATCCGTATCGAGCTTTGAAGGGTCGACCATGTTGGAGTCCTTAATGATGGCCACATTCTCTGGTCCGAATCGCTCCGAGTAGAAGCTCTCAAGGCGGCTGGATATCTCGGGCAACTTGGTGAGAGTCGGCTCCTTGTACACGAACTCCTCGTTGTCTAAATCACCGAACTTGTTGCCGTAGAAGCCAACACGAAAGTACGTGCCGAACACTCGCTTCCCATGCAGCTGGTCGATGCGTGTGAACGCTTCGTGTAGTTTACTGCCAGAGATAAAATTGTTACCCATACGTTTCTTAGAAGGCGACAGTGATACGTACCTGTGAATGTTAGCCAGTTTCTTGTAGTCGCGATTGGCTTCGGCGATTGGGATTAATATTTTGTACACCTCGTTCATGGCCTCGTACATTCCAGCCTGTGGTGTTAACATCCCGCAATTAACATACAGCCGCAAAGCACTGAATAAAGCCGAAACTTACAATGTTAAACGAGCTGGCAGCCTGCTCCAACAGTCCCAACAGCCCATTCTCGGTGAAATACTTTCCGGTGCAGATCCCTTCTTCATCCGGACTGACCACATCATCCGACACTGCACTCTCCTCAAGTGAGTTTGGAGACAGACGCTCGAAGCTCACTGCTCCGATGGGCAGGTAAGGTCTGTCCTCCAGCATATGGAGGTACTCGGTTACTAGAGCCGCACTGTGGATCAGACACATGGCGGCTTCCGCATGGTTACTCCGCTGCGGAAAGAAAGTATTATGTTATGCCTAGCCCAATTGTAGACGAGTGGATAGCGTGCCTCGGTGTGTTTCTGGGCCATGTTGGCAAGCCAGGTGAGACGGAGGTCAGGCGAGTTCTGGTAGCCCTTGGCGATCCGGTACATTAGATCCAGAAGCATCTCCGGATCCTCCTGGAATTCCTTCATCTTCACGGTATCGGATAGGATCATGTGCAAGTTGAAAACCAAGTCGCGCACCTGATTATGAGAACATGTATGTAATTATTATTCAAGCAATAATAAGTTCAGATGACAATGGCTTACTTGTTCAGGAAATGTGGTGTCCTGCAGTTCCGAATCCTCCTCCGCATAGACCAGTATGGTCTTGAGCGACCGTCGCAGCGACTCCTCATTGAACGTCTGGCTCGTTCCGACGAGTGAGCTCAACGACATGGTCACCTGCATCTTGACCCGTGCAAAATTCTGCCAATGGAAAAAAACAACCAGTCAGCCACAAAGCGACTCTACCTAAAACTGAACACGTACATTTCCGGTCTCAAAATTCTGCCGCATGAGCAAGTACAGCGACGCAGAGGCCTGCGACCGCACGATGCTGATGCAGGAGCTGCAGTGCTTCAGCAGGCGGAGACACAGGTCGGCACACTGCTCCGTCTCCTCATCAAACAGCAGGCTTGGAAACTGAAAGGCACAAATCCAGGCAAGTCACTAACGAAGTGTACAGCACCGACACTCGAATCATCAGGTCAGACTGAAATCCACACAAAGTTAGTCATGAAGTTCAACTGAAGTCCGTTGTACCCTATGTACCCTAGTATTATTAGTTAAGTAGTTTTAATTTTACATGTAATTAATTAAGTAGTTAATTGGGCTAATTAATAAGGGTAATTAGTTTTAATTTCAGTTGTGATTAAGTACTCAATGGAGGTTATTAATTAGTTGTAATTAATTAAGTACTTAATGGAGGTAATTAGTAGTTTTAGTTGTAATAAATCAAGTTTGTAATGGCCAATTAGTTTCAATTTAGTTGTCATTACTTGGAGGAGTAATTATAACTCGTTGATAGAGGTGTTAACTGTCAACTAAAATTAAAACTAATTAATTGATTACCTCCAGTAACAAATTAATTGCTTCCACTAACTTAACTATAACATTAAAATTTATTAATTACCTCCAGTAACTATTACAACTAAAATTAACACTAATTAATTACAACCAAAAGGAATACGACTTAATTGACGAATATTAAAATTACTTATTTACAACTAAAATTAAAATTACTTATTTACAACTAAAATTAAAATTACTTATTTACAACTAAAATTAAAATTTATTAATTACCTCCTGTAACTATTACAACTAAAATTAAAATTTATTAATCGCCTCCAGTAACTATTACAACTAAAATTAACAATATTAATAATTAATATTACTTATTTACCACTAATATTAAATAAGACTGATTAACTATTACCTCAATTAACTAAATATTGGGTGGAATCTTCGTCCCACTGCTAATTACTGCTAACTTAATTTAGTAACGAAAATTCCACTCTCAATGATTACCTCCATTACCTAATTAATCACAACTGAAATTGAAACTAAGTGGGTTGAATTTTCGTCGTACTACTAGTTACTTTTAACTTAGCACTGCTAAGTATAGTGTAATGCAATATGATACTGCTAAGTTAAAAGTAACTACTAGAACGACGAAAATTCCACCCAGTGTGATAAATATGTACACTAATTGTGTCAATTAATTAGCCAATTAAATTATGTAATGAAATCAATTATAAGTAACTAATCCCTCAACACAAATCAGCATGTAGTGAGACAGTCTTGTATCCAAATTTCAAACTCCGCGCCTGGATCCAAAATGGCGGACCGTGCCCAAACCTCCTCTTATAGATATGACACCCCCCAAAATTAGGCCGAAAATCCTGAAAATGGGCCAACGACCCAGATAATCCAGGTGTGTAAAATGATCATTACTGACGCCCGACCCGGATAAGCCTCCGAGCGAGGCCGCGTGATGACGAATCAAATGTGTATGGCGTTCCAACACGAAAGGTGACCAATTTGGGGTTTCCACAGGCCGCGGCATAAATAGGTACTTTCCGGACAGTTGGTCTCCATGTTACCAGAGGCCGCTTGAGCTTTGCTTACGGAGCAACAGACGGGACTTTGAATAGTTCAAATGTAGCTCCGGGAAAAGTCCCCGGACCAGATGGCAGCGAGTGCCGGCGGGAACACATGCTCTCGCTCCGTGTCTCCCTTGGCCCGACCAGAGGGCTGGGAAGAGAGAGAGGCCATCTCTCTCGGAGCCTGGCCTGTGAGGGGCCCCCCTCTGTCTGACCTTCGGGTTGGGCTAGTGGGGGGGGCCACGAGGCGTCTGGCGGGCTGGGAGGTGCCCTGGTCACATCACAGTTCCATGCAAAGGCCCCTCGAACACACACAGGGGAAACTCAAGGGGGCTTACTCTAAGCGGCCTCTTCCTTTTCTTGGAGAATTTGTCGAAATCGTGGTACTTTGCCCCCGACTTATAGCCACACCCTTTTTTGCCCAAACATGGAGAATTTGCTGAAATCGTGGTACTTTGCCCCTGACTTATAGCCACACCCTTTTTTGCCCAAACATTGAGAATTTGCTGAAATCGTAGTACTTTGCCCGACTTATAGCCACACCCAAAGGTGGGCATTAGCTCCTCTAATCAGCTAATAGCTGAACCGAGCTGAACTAACTTTTCGCTAGCTGGTCAGCTGTTTTCTCTAACTTTTCAGGCCACTTGCCGACTAATTAGCTCCCACTAAATTAGTGCCGCACTGCAGCTAAATAAATTCAGCTAACAAAATTCATTCGTGTTCCTGTCTCGCTGTCTGTTACTTTTTAATTTTTATAGTTGCATTGTTTCCACTCCAGGCAGGGATTAAAATAGACCAGCTTTACAGGGCTAGGTGCGGGATTGTAAATTCTCAGTCTACCTGGCCAAAACTTTTTTCCGATCACTTCAGTGCGCGGATTATATTATACCCACCAGTTTTTTAATCTACATTTTGCCTTGCCTGTCTTTGTAGCTTTCTTCTGAGACATATAACCTTTTTTCCTCTTTGGATTTGTTTATTACTTTTTCTTTTTGTATGGAACAGTAGCCTAAATAACAAAATAAGGCGTATGTGTAGCAATGCTCTCTAGGCTTTATCAGCTCAGGTATGTTTTTTTAAGGGTCATGGAGAATAAGAAAAAAGGAAGTTAGCTGTTAGCATTAGCTTTAACTAATTTTCTAGCCATTTAGCATTAGCAATTTAGCAAATCCAATTTTTTGTAGTTAGCTGATCAGCTGTTAGAGAAGCTGATTTTTCGGTTAGCTGTGCCCACCTTTGGCCACACCCTTTTTTGCCCAAACATTGAGAATTTGCTGAAATCGTGGTACTTTGCCCAACTGATCGCCACAGATGGCAGCTTACCTTGAACACCAGCGACCGCTGCGTTGCAAACATGCTCTGCAGCACGTACGTGCTCTGGTTCCTCGACAGGGCGTGGAGCAGCACTCGCAGCACCACGCTCAGCAGTCCTTGCAGCTGGTCCAGAGACGACACCACCTGGATTATCAGCTCCAGGGTGTCCAGGATTATCATGTTGGCTTCCGTGGCCAGATTTCCGTCTATGTGGGCGTCCATCTCGATCTCTGCTTTGGGTCGCTCCGTCGGCTCCGTGCTGTGGCGCCAGGACAGCTGGTCCTTCCGCCAGCGGAGGCGGTCGCCCTGGGTGCTCGGCGATGGCGGGTTGCGGTCTGTGGACCATCAACAGTCATTAGTTCAATGGGAAACTCTGCCTACCAATTTACTTGACATACAGTACGAAGGGCTAGGAGCCCATCAGTTTCTTTCCAACAAAGCCTCAGTTTTCATTGTCGACAACAATGGCTGCTATGGCAATTCCGGTTATAACTGAGGTTCCAAGTTACACTGAGCTTGGTGGTACCGGCCCTTCGAGATCTTTCGATGTGCCAGGAAAATCGTATCGGTAAATGCATACCTTTCCGCCTCATCATCATTTCACTCCGAGCCGACCCTTGTCCTAAGATGACGTCCTCCAGTCTTGATTTGATGTCGCACGTCTTGATAAATGTCTGTTGGGCACATCGACGTATCGCCTGTTTACCCTGCGGAAATGGCAGTGTTTGTAGTCGGGATCTGGCCAACACAGAGAGTTCATCGTACCTTGTATTCAAAGCAGGTGATGCAGATGTAGAGGAGCTCCAGCAGCTGGTGCAGTCGCAACGGAGGCATCTCGGACCACCACTGCTTCAGGACAGATGTGCTCACGTTTTTAACCACCCACAGAAAGCAGCTCAGAAGGTTGCGGGTCGTCTCCGCGCTCAGTGGACTCTTGCGGGACTGCGTATATCAATAGTGTTAAGCATTGCTGACAAACCCGCCTGACATACAACATGCACAGCCAAAAATAAAAGCTCATAAGCGGCCACTAACCTGTGTCGGATTGTCATCTGCCACCCACTGAAAAAGCAGGTTAATGAAAGCGTTCAGCACATTGAATTTGCAAAATAAAAAGCAGGCAAATTTAGTAACACTTGGTAGTTTTCGGCCAACATGCGGACGCATAGCTGACCCTCAGGCAGTTAATTACAGCGCTAGTCTATTCGGCTGGAAAATTATGATGCGTTGCCCTGCGTCGCAACGAAATTAAAAAAGCTGCGGTTTCAATTGCGAACAAAGCACCTGGTGAAACGGATCCTGAGTGTCCACGGCTGATGTTCTAGCTCCGAACATGGACGTCCCGGCAATGGCCATGGCTACAGACTGATTGATGCTGACATGCTGATGCTCAAGCTCCTCTTGGCTTGGAGTCAGCAGCGGTCGACCTGTAACCAGACGGCATTGTTTCAACAAGAACGAACAGAAACACAGCAGACGTCACTTCGCCCCAAAAATTTGTTTGATTCTTTCCAAGCGCGACAATCATACCCTCGTGTTGACGCGTCCCCAAAGAATCGTTACGCATATTTTCTATGCTCCTTGCAGCCTACTCACGACCTGACGATGGTCACGGTAGGGCGATTTGGAGCAACAAGCTACTGATGGCAGTTAATTTACTCACTTCTGTTATCCGGAAACCAATCGTGCAGCTGCGGAAGGGCATCCAGTACGATCCCAATCAACGGCAAGTACAGAGTCGCAACCCTGGATTTGCAGTCTGGATCAGCGTAACGGGGATCGCAATCATGGCAGGTCATCAGATTGCGAATCGAGTTGACGGCCTTGCTGTGCACTACAGGGTGGTTTGTTTCCAGGACGGTCGCCAAGTCGCTCAGGACAAGTCCGACCAAAAAGTGCTGCTGGCGGAACTCAGGCGACAGTTCGGCGTAGCAGTTGCGGTCACCTCCGATTAGTGTGGAAATGAAGGATGATTGGCTTGTAGATGATGCGACTGAAGGACTTGGAGACGCAGGGGCTGAACTCGGAGTTAAGGGAGTGCCGAATGGAAGGTTCAGTGCTACGAAATGCTCGTGGCTGCACACAATACGCATGAAATCCAGCTGCGAAAAGTTGAAAAATTTAGTCTGAGGTTCCACATTAGGCTGCGCTTACATGTGAGCTATTCGATCATGTGTAAACATGGCTTTAATCATTGTTCAAACTATAAATATTTTAAAAATCGCACCTTGAGGCTGACTAGCTGTGCCGCGTCGGGTAACGACGCAATCTTTGCTCCGATCTGCTTGCTGTACGTCTTAACCAGGGAAAACACATATCCTCGGTCCATCACGCTCATCAGGTCGTGAAAGAAGAAGGCCAGGCTGTTGTTCAATCCCTGTACGCACCGTATGTCCTTATTGTACCGAGAGATAATGTCGGACGTGTGGGTGGTCACGAGTGTGCCGATGTCGTCCATGAAATGCTCCGGGAACCGATGCTTTCGGGGCGAATCCAGCTGCTGCGATGCGGCCAAGTATTCCACCATGCTTTTGACCATGAGCTCGAAGAAGAACCAGGAGTTCTGGAGAGCAAGCTCCTTCGCCGATCCGCTCGACACGACCCATTGCAGAGCTAGCTCTTCGTGAACTAACTTTTGCGTCGGTGCTCTCAGTAATCCGTACCCGTATTGTTCGGGTATTAAAGGCGCCCTCATGCTTGAAGCTCGGTCCAATGTACGGTCGAAAGCCGCTGTTACTTCGTGATCATCAGATATGCCCAAGTCGGGGTTGCTGGTGCTACGTGGGTGTCTGTGGTGTGGCGATACGGATGGTGGCGGATGGGGCATGAACCCTGGGCTATGCGGCGGGGAAATGCTGTGGTGCGATCGAGCCTCTTGCGGAAGAGGCGGGAGGACACACTGGAAGCTGATGTAGCTAGTCAGTAGGCTCGCTCTTCCGTGCTGGTCAAGCTGGCCTTCTTGAAGAGCCGATACGTTCTTGACGATAATGGCGATGGCTTCAAACACCGACTGCCCCACGTTCATCGGATGCCCGCATACATCCGGCGGTTGGGCCAACAAGGACAGCAGCTTCGACAGCACCAGGGGGAGGAACTTGACAAGCGGTTCCGCCTTAGCGTTGCTTAGATCCTGCACACTTCCCTTCAGCTCCACTTCGACGTTAGCCTCTCCGATCCTCGGAGGAAGCTTCCCATCCTCCAAACATGCGCACAGGGCAAAGAATCGATCCAAGTATTTGTCCTGGGTGTGTATCGACGAGACTCCTAGGAGATCGACTGTGAAAATTCCCTTGTGCCCATCGACCCATTTGGTGCCAGGCAGCATCACATCTGGAGTGATGTATGAGTAGTTGGATGGAGGCGGGTCCAGCATTACCGGAAGGCAGTATTCGCCTGTCTGCAGACGACTATCCTTCAGGATCGGCAGCCACTAGGAAAAGAGAAGAGACGGTGTCAAAAATACAGCCGTTCTCATAGTTAGAGCCAGACGTACGGTGTATCCCACTGGCGTCTCGACGACAGTCTGCTCGAGCTTCTTCTGGCAGCTGATGTGATAGAAAGTGAACAGCAAGTGATGGTTGTCCGCAAGGTTGGCAGGAAGCTTCACCTTCACTTCGTCGTAAAATGCGGGGCTCCTGTCGAAACGGAATTGTTAACTGTGACTTTCACGCAGCGTGAAATAGCACGTACTTATTATGGTAATTGACAGTCGTGTAGGCTTCATGTGTAAAGTCAGGACAGGACGACTTCCCATAGATGTTTGTGAGGGCTTCCGACTCGTCTTCGCCTGCCATGAACTGCACTTTGACAGTGATGTTCCGGGCCGATCCTGTGAAAATGATTTGTCGCAGTATTGCACTCAATTGTTTAAGAAACACCATGCAACTCACCAGGCCTGTTCGCAAAGTTCAGCTCCTTTGGTGACACATACAAGATGTTGCGGTAAGTATAATGAGGCACGAAAACCTCTCGAGGAGGGATTTCAATCACTTCTTTGGTCGGCCGTCCCTTTTCATCTGAAATGCAACCGAATTATTAAAAGTCACTTCGAAACTCACGCTTCCTACGATCGCAGTTACGCTCATTGTACTCTACTTACAGTTTTCAGAATCGTCCTCTAAGCAGCACAATTATAAATGAAACAATCATTAGGGCAATAATCGTTATTTTACGCTAATTGAAAATTTTGTTAGATGCAACTCAGCTCTTCGGCATTACGATGCTGTTACAAGAAAGGTGCAAAGTGATGAGATAATTATCTACAAACCTGGGTACGGATTGAGCCTGACTAGTTCGGAAGTGAGGCAATACTTCGGCTCGTCCGGACACGGAGAAATGTCTAGTTTGAGTATGCCAGGGATGCATTTCAGTCGCTTCAGTGCGGACGACGGCCTCTTCAAGTCTTGCAAAAACTTGTACAGATCCTCATCCCTCAATTTGTCGCTCTCCTGGAAATGCATAAATTGGTTTAACATGTCGACAGACACATCGATTATGACATGGTGTACGAACCTGCTTGAAGAAACTGGACACGGTGAGTGTGACAGGCCTGAATATGTCGAGACTTGCGCCGAAATCTTCTGGCGACCAGCTTCGTCTTTTCTCCGACATGCTTCGCCTCTCCAGAGATCCGCGTCTGGTGAGAGAGCCTGTGTCTCCAGCTTTCTTGCGGAACTGGTCGAAGCTGCTCGTGCTTGACTTGCGATCTGTGCAAAACAAAAACAGTACAATCAACAGAACGAATCGTTTGCTGCGCCACGTAATTTGGCCAATTCATCGCCTACAAAAGGGGCAAAGTGCGTACCCAAGCTGTTGGATGCCATAGTTTCCTTGTCACTTCCCGAGTCCCTATCCAGACTATTGACTCCATTAACGATGTTCATCAGATAGATGGCAGTCCAGGCAAAGGGCATCCTGTACTTACCCAACCGGTCGCAACAGGCCACCGCATTTGACTTCACCTTGTCCCTATTCTAATGAGGAGAACATATGCTTACAGCATGCAACATGGTGTTCAATAGTCGTAGAAACGAACCTTCTCATCCTTCATGTACGGCTCAGCACAGTCGGATATATCTCCTTGCAGCACTTTCTCCAGCTTAACCACCAAAAACAGATCAGTCGATGGGTACGACACGTCGAAAATGCACGACCTGCTTAGAGTGCTGACGTCCTGATACGGCACATGCGATCCAAGCATTCTCTTTAGCGGCTCGGAGTTCATATCGAAGTAAAAGTTCTCCGAGATCTTCTTCTTTTCCTTCGCATCATACAGCGCCATCGACGCAAAAATTGGCTCTATCTCCAAGTCCAGGCGGAGGTTCTGGCACTTCACGAGAATCCGGTGCCCCATATGTTCGGCTGGAATCTCCGACGGCATCCTTCGCTCCACCATCTCGTCTTCTTCCTGTGTTGGATACAGGTTGAACAGGGATTCATGCCGATGCTCGGTCCTGCGGGTTTCATTGAGCTGGTCAATAGTGTCGGCAGCCACTCGGTCCAACAGCGACGGGAGGAGGGAATCGCTTTGGGAGTTGCGGAGATCAAAACTGGCCCAGCTGCCTCGCGGAGTGTCCATCATATGAAGGGACTGCCTACTCGAGCCGGTATGAACCGATTCCTACCCAGAGAAAGAGGAATTCTGTAATCGCACTTCTTCATTAAAAGGCAAAGACATTTACCCTATCCGAATCAATATCCGGCGAGCTATCCATTTCCTCAGTTTCGTCAGTGTCAATCTCGAACTCTTGCCTTGGAGTGTTTTGGAACATTGCAAGCCTATCATCTGACCGATCATGAACCCAACAGCTGCTGGAATACTGCTGATAGCACCGGTTGTACACCAGCCAATCCGAGGTGTAGCTCCGTGCGCAGTCACGTACATGTCCATTGAGTTGGTTGCTGTGGAAAATTACGGTAATCATAAAGAAGCTGTCCCTGCAAAAGCGATGGGTTTGGTACAACGGTAGATACTTTACGACTTACAGTGGTTCCTCGGGAACTATGGGGGTTTGGGTCCTGAACTTCCGAGGTATGATCCCCACTTCCAAATCATCCGCCGGGAATTGGAGAATGTGTCGGAGGGGATCCCGATCAATGAGCATTTGGTGCTGCAGCACGAATTCCTCGTAGTCCAACGGTTCCACCACATCGCACAAAGGAATCTGAAACAAACGGTGCAAATTTAATTACCGAAGAGTCCTCATGGCTTGCTTCGATAACGTACATTTTCAAGTTGACAGTAATTTATACTGTGGTCAATTTAACAAGTTATTGCTGAGCGATGAAACTAATTGCCTGGGATATGACCACAATTGTTACTTTCGCCCCCAAACAATTGGTCTCATTGCTGAGCGAATCGCTCAAATGTAAACACAACATGGCCAACAAAAGTCTCTATAGAAACCAACTGTTGCCGGGAAATGATTGATATCAACATCCTTCCCTTGTTCTACTGCTTCTATTATCAAGCGCGATTTTCACCAATAAGTTATAAAGGAGAAAAGGTCTTCTAGAGAAGCAATGGGTAGCGCCATTAGCATAGGAACACTAGCGAAGAAGTTCAAGAAGCACAGCTCATCTCTAGTGCACGTAAAATGCGGCGGGTCCATCAGTGGAATGAGAGTGGCCGTTGATGGTGACGTATCGACAGTTCGAATCGCAAATGTAGGCCAGATCAATAATCTCAGCATCATTTCCGGAGCCAACGTTCATGTCAATTCGAACATCAAGCGCAACTGTCACATCAATAGTGACGGAAATTTGGAGAATCAGGTCTACACATATGCGGACGATATCGGCACCATCATCATCTCATCAGGCGGCCCTGTCAGCGACGTAACTATTGAAGCTAGCGGCTCGATTAAAGTGGTGTCAGTCAACTCAACTGGCGATATTAGTCATGCCCATATGCATTTCTCAGACGACATTGACAGAGTGGCCATTAGGTCCACTGGTGACATAGAGGATACCCAGGTGGACTCGAGTGTTGGGATTGGCAGCACATTGGCTGTCATAGCAGGAGGATTGTACTACAGCAGCGTCCCAAACCGCACCGGAGTTACAATATCTGGTATGGGGAATGTCAGCGACGTTGACGTCAACAGCGCAGGAAAAATCGGACTGGTCACGATTTCGGCTAAGCATCGCATCGAAAACTCCAGAAGCGGGAAGCAAGAGTTGTCAATGGTTGGCACGATCAACATTGCCAGCGATGGTGCCAGACCATTCATGAACAACTACCAGCTGTGAATCTGCCATTTTAATTGCAGACGACCATTTCGCAACTGTTCAAATTGTAAGTATTTTTATGACTTACATTACGCTATTTATGTAAGCGGACTAATTGGTTAATTCTTACGAATTCCATGAAGACAACTTACAGACGATTGGAATGAGGAAGAACTGCTGATGCTTTTGCACAGCTCCCGATTGTACGAAGCGGCTGCAATTTGTCTCCGCACATCCGCTGCATGCTGCCTGAGGACAAGAAAAATTAATAATTAATCCTCCAGCCCTTTAATTAGTGTCTATTATGCCAATCACTTAAACTGTAATTACAACATCGTTCGAATAAACATTTTTCATCAATATATGACCATTGAATGAATCTAGTGCTTATTTTTAGCAGAAAAAATAGCCTAATTAATCTCCCAGCCTTTAATTATGTTAATTATGCTAATCACTGACATAATTAGAACATCTTTCGAACAATTTCATCAATTTATGACCACAAATGAACCATTAACTGCTTATTTTTAGCACAAAAAATTGCCTAATTGACCATCCAGCATTTAATTATGTTAATTATGTTAATCACTGATGAACGGCAATTAGAACATCGTTAGAACAATTTCATCATTTATGACCACAAATGAATTATTACAGTGCTTTTTTTAGCACAAAAAATAGTCCAATTAATCCCCCCGCCTTTAATTATGTTAATTATGCTCATCACCGATGTAATTAGAACATCGCTCGAACCATTTCATCAATTTATGACCACAAATGAATTATTATGAACTTATCAGTACCGTACTCATTTTTGAGCGGAAAAGCATCCCCCTCAATTAATCATAATTATGTTAATCATGCCAATCATTGGTGTAAATAGAATAGAATGTTAAATTATGTCCAACAATTCGATAGAATGTTAAATTATGTCCAACAATTCAATAGAATGTTAAATTATGTCCAACAATTCAATAGAATGTTAAATTATGTCCCAACAATTCAATAGAATGTTAAATTATGTCCAAACAATTCAATAGAATGTTAAATTATGTCCAACAATTCAATAGAATGTTAAATTATGTCCAACAATTCAATAGAATGTTAAATTATGTCCAAACAATTCAATAGAATGTTAAATTATGTCCCAACAATTCAATAGAATGTTAAATTATGTCCAACAATTCAATACAATTCAATAGAATGTTCCTGTGTGTCTACAATTCCAAGTGAATCATTTATGTACTTATAGTGCCTAATTTTTTGTGAGTTAAAGTAGACCCCCCCCGAATGATTCCTAATTATGTTAATTACGCCAATCAATGATGTAAATTGAACACCGTTCGAAATATTACGACCCACAATATATTCTGCCCGTAGTTTTGAATACACTCAATCAAGCCATCTTACTTGGGCAGCTTCTGTGCAAAAGCCCTCTGTCCAGCGGACATTCTGTCCCGTCCAAAACTGTCCCCAGAAATGTCCCACAAAATAAATTAAAATTCGACACTTTTTTTTTCCTTCTTTAGCAGACGGACATATTGGATCGAACACCACGGGTTCGAAAACGACGTAGCTGTTTCTCTAGTTGCTAATACGCAGCTTAATAAGCTTGACAGTAGTACGTAGCTGTTAGATTCGATTTTCCTTTGTCGAGCGGCGTGCTGTTTTTTTTTTCTTTCTTTCTTTTTTCTTTTCAGGAGTTGGCGGCGTCGAAATTGTGTGTTTTTTTTTTTTCTTTCCCCCCCTTTTGAGAAGAGTGTTTTTTAAAGATGGTTCCCCGTGCGGTTAAATAGTGGGCGAAGTTCTTTTTAAATTGTTGTATTTATTATGCTGCCTTCCACTGGATACTTCAAGACCATAAACTGCCCGTTCTACGACAGCGGCTTGTGCGAGAGGCCCTACTGCCACTTCAGACATGCAAAGGAAGGTGAATATTCGATTGGAACATCCACACGATTGGAACGGTTTATGAGTTAAATCAGTACATTTTAATATTTAAAAAATGTGTGTGGAGAAGCATTGGCTTCATTTGGGATCATACATGCGGTGAGAAGGTCCACCTTGGCATGTCGAAGGAACAAAGGAACACAAAAGGATATGGAGCGGCCGGTGGATCCGTTGCTCGTTTATACACGAGGCCGCTTGATCCCGTGGTTTAATCCACAGTGTTAATTGCAGACGGCAGCAGAAGCTGGCCGTTGGGTCAGCCGTACGTTTCGATCAGTGGGATCGCCTTCTTCGCCAAATGACTGAACATACTCAAGTGTGCTCGCTCCTTTTCGTGTATCGTATTTAATATGCTGTATTGTTTAAAATTATTATATTATTATACATTTTTAGACACGTAATATAATTAAAATGTAATATATTATGTATAATAATTGAGGGCGACATGGTGGCCGAGTGGTTAGCGCCGCAGCCTTCCACCTCTAAGGTCCCGAGTTCGATCCCCGGGTCGGACGGAGGATACTTATGTGGATAGAGTTTCGATGGGTTCTCTCCGTGTTCGCGTGGGTTTTCTCGGGGTTCTCCCGTTTCCTCCCACTATCAAAATCCATCACATTTCAGGCAAATGATTAAAGTCGGTAATTCAAAAGATGATCCCCTATAAGAGACCCAAGGGGCCTATCACGGGGTATCCATTATTATTATTATTATTATTATTATTATTATTATTATTATTATTATTATTATTATTATTATGATGTATAATAATTTACTATTGTGTATATACGAGGGGTGTAAATAAAATAGTGGCAACTACTGTACTTAATTACTTGGGACTTAGCTTCAAATTTTCAGAGTCCTTCAATGTAGTCATCAGCATTATTGTGTAACACTCGTCATTAGCGATGTGGAAGTCGAAGGATGCCGTTGGCATCCCTGGTTTGGTTGATGTTTCGTATAGAGCGGTTTAAAGCGCGAATTAGGTCTGGGATAGTCATACCCAGACGTTTCATGAGAATGTTCAGGATAGTCATACTCGACAAGTCGGTCTCATTGGCTAACTCATGTACTGTCTACCTCCGATCGTTCTCCATCAATGCGGAAGCAGCAGCCACTTGTCCTTCACTTGCATTTGGATGGGGCTCGTATGTCCCCGTTTTTCCTTCCCTGACGGAAGGCTTTTGCCCACCTTGCAATCGTTCTATATGGCAATGCATGCATGTTCCCCACAAGCCTGTAAAAGCCCTTCATGACAAAATTGTCAATTTTTAACCAGCAACTTTGCTCAAATCTGGAAAACATCACCTTTAGATTGGTTGAGCTCACGTTATTCTTGTAACTGATCCTGTGCATATTGAGGTGGGACGATCCCATTATGTCCTGAGGTTAGATCAAGACCTAACCTATCTATGTGGCATAAGCGGTGTCCTTCCTACATTTCACTGATTTTCTAGAGATGAGTTGCCACTATTTTATTTACAGCCCTCGTATAGTATAATTCTATGATTACAATTTATTAAATGTTTGACAATTATTTTGTATTATATTTTATATAGTAAAACCTCGATATAACGCTCTTCAATGGACCACCCAAAAGCAGCATTATACACGGGATACACGCGAGAAAATTTTCCTCATGGAAATGATCGAGGGACAGGAAAAAATTGGTATTAAAAGCAGGAAAACATTATATGCGGGAGCGTTATATCAAGGTTTTACTGTGGTATTATTATTATTATTATTATTATTATTATTATTATTATTATTATTATTATTATTATTATTATTATACCACACTGGAGGGAACGAAGCCCTTTGAAGGGGGGTATTATTTTTATTTCTTTTTATATTACTTTTGCAATATATACCGTATGTTATAGTATTTTATATATTGGTGTGTTTTATGTTATCCTTGTAATTTTTATTTTTTATATTTTTTGTAATTGTTATATTATTTTGTTGGATATTTTATATTACTCTGTATAATCATAATATATTGGGTATAACAGACTGATTTTCTCAGTCCCTTACAGTCTGCTATATCTTGAGTATAGCGGTACAAGAGGGGCAATCTCATAATAACTTTAAGAACCTATTGTGGGCATTGGGTATACTCTCCACTTGATTTGCTTGACCTTGCGGTATCGCTTTGTTGTGTACGTTATGGCCGTTCACACTGCCCAGTGATCAGAACACAGGACTCAAAAATTTATTAAATGGACAACACGATCGGATCATCCTATAAATGCATTTAGGAAATGGCGCATAATTATACACCATCCTTCTCGTATGAAAAAGTTAGATCAATGCACAATAAGATATCTGTGAGCAACATCCGCATCTTCAACCTTGATCGAGCAACATGGGCTGACTTCTGTGATGAAAGAGGAAATGACAAGGACTTTTTTCCAAATTGCCTTTCTATGTTGAAATGCTGTGGGTTCATTTTCTCATATCAGCCTCCTGATCAACCACATGTAATGATAGAATGTATTTTTTAAAATGGTAGATCTCTCTTGCTCAACTTCACACATCTGCCAAGGACAAGGAGCTAAAAATACAGGAAACTCTTAAAAAAGTGATAATTGGCTTCAATTGTGACAATTAGAATAATTCAGAAGAAGGTGAGTTGGTGGAGAATAAGTAGTGTTTGCGATGTAATTTTTCAAATGCCAACATTGCATTTGTCAGATTGATAAAAATGAACTTCATTTCACTTTTCAAGCCGGTGTTGCATATTTGCTGCCTATTGTTGATATCAGCGCTTAATTCGAATTCGATTAACTCGGCCCGGATTCAATGTCGTACTAATTCCTGGTCTTTTCAGAAGAGCTTCAGGCTTCAACGTCTCAACTGGCAGCTGCTAACGAGAAGGGCGGGAACGAAGCTGCCTTACAGCAACTTGTGTCCGAAGCAGTCAGAAAAGTGCTGCTTGAAAGGAAGGTCCTGCCTGAAAAGTCAGATGGATCTGAAATCGTGTCAAAGGTTATCCAGACCATATCGCAGCCAGAAACGAGCAAACAGGTGCCAAGCTACAAGCCAACTCCGATTGCTCAGCTCCGACGTCTGCAGAGTGGAGCAACCAAGCGACGTTCGCCGTTGGAGTATAAGCCTTCTAAGAAGACCCGAGAAGGAAAGAGCAAATACTCTCCGTCTCATCCAAACTCAGAGTCGGTTGCAGGTTACAGCCCAAACTATGGGGAGAAAGGAAGTGTGTCGTACACACCCAGCAACATCACGGATATTGACCTCAAGGGAAGCCAGTATGTCCCGAGCGGATCGGATATTAAGGACGGTGGAGTGGATTACAAGCCAACTAGTAAGGATTTGACTAATCACAGTCAGGCGGAGTATTTGCCCATTACTGGCAGCTCTAGTGCCTCCAATTTGTATGTGCCGACAGACATATCAAAGCTTGGTAACGTGCTTACGATAGAGAATGACATACTGGAAAAGGACGAGGACAGCGATCCTGGAAATGACTTCGACCTTTTTGAGCAAGTTTTGTCCGAGGGACCGAAGAGCGAGGCAGGTGTTGTGAAAAAGACGAACCATACCGTTATTTACGCTCAGAACGAACAAGGTAGTTTAAAGCGGTATAGTGATTTGGCATCTGGAAAGTACGTACCTAAGAAACCCAGCGAAAGTATTAAGAGTGTCACAAGTGCCGGTTGTGAATCTCGTAATGAAAAGAAGCCCAGTGAACCTTCAGCGTCCAATTTTGACAAGACAAATGCGGACAAAGATGCAGCTATCAAGAATGACTCGGAGACCAAAAGACTTAAAGAGCCATGTTCTAAACCTGCCAATGAAGAGAGAGCAAGTAAGACTTTACGACTGAATAAAGAGAGTGATAACAAAGCAAGTAATGAGTGTAAGAAGGCCGTGAAAAGTAAGGATGAACACAAGTCAAGTAAGGAGAAAGTTAGAGACTCACACAATAACTCGGAGGTAAAGAGGGACAAAGATGAACATAAGTTGCGTAAAGAGAAGGAGCTAACGAGGAGTAGGGACTCGGATAAGAAGAACGAGAGCAAGGAGCACAAGGTTAAAGAGTCGAGCAGTAGGTCAAGTAAGGAGAAGAGTTCAAGTTCATCTCGTCACAAGTCCAGCAAGTCGCACAGTTCCAGCCACAAGGAATCGAAGAGTAAGGACCACAAAAGCAGCAGTAAGGACCGGAAGAATGGCGATAGAGAGAGGAAGAAGGACGATAAGGACAGGAAAGACGACAGAAAGCGGAGAGAGCACAAGTCCAACAGCCATTCGAACCACAAGCACAAATCGAAGAAGTCGGACGATGACAATAAGAAGGGAACGACTTCCGCTCACGAGACGACCAAAGGGAAGAAGGAACCTTCTCCGATCCTCGTCGACATTTTTGCTGGTGAGTTTTTGCTGTTAGTGAGGTCCGGCTCGCATTAATTTCTGGTTATTTGTTTCAGTTGGCAGTAACGTTGGCTTTGATGAACCGCCTGATTCTCCCGAGATGGACAGCTACAGTTTCATGTCTGAACTGGAGGACAACTCGGATCCAGATGATGACGAAGTGACCCGTGAATGCTACAGGATCTTCCAGGAGTACAAGCCGGACAAGAACAAACAAGACAACCATAGCCAGAAGAAGGTACGATTAACTGATTGACGTACTCTGCGAACCTTTTAACTAATAACGAATTGTTTCAATGCCGCTTGTTCGGATATGTACTCATTTTACGACTGCGATGGTGAGTTCACATGATCATTTTTGTTACTGTTTCATGCAACAATGTATTTTTTTTTGGCAGGTACAACAGCTGGAAAGCAAGGCGCAAGTGGAGGATCCGAAGCCAGTATCGGGAAAGCAACGTGTGGCCCACAACGCTGCGCATGATTTTGTTCCGAAGATTCCGAGGCCACCGAAAGCCGTGCCCAAACCCTCAGCTTCTCAGGTATTTCGAGTGTTACGTTAATCGTGCTTTACATTACATGTGAAGCCCACATTAGCTGAGGAATGTCAGCAACATTTTAATTCGGCGGATACCGAAACATGAGAAGTTCATTGACTTACAATGTTTGGTAATTAAGAATGTTACTACAATGCAGGATTTTTTTTTTGTACTGAGTTCATGTTTCATTCATGTTGTTGGAAGTGCAGGGCTTTGACCCCTGCTCACATCATGATGTAATGAAAAAAAAAAGGGGGGGGGACATGCTTAGTTGTTTATCTGGCTTGGCATGCTGAAACAAGAGATGCTGACACAAGCAGGGTCAGCCACCTCTGAAGGAGCGGGGAAGAAAAAGGGCGTTTGGAATTTTTAAGGGAGTGACTCAGTCTGCTGGCTTCACTTCCAGGTTATGGTTGATAGATGGAAGAAGGTCCAGGAGATTTGCCAGCAACCGGAGGCTGCACCAGTTCCAGTTGTTGCCGCAATTCCTGTCGATGTGAGGCCGACTCCGGGATCATCGCTGCTTAGAAGCGGCGTTGTTAGTTTCACTCAAGGTGAGTCGGTAGGCGATTGAATCTTCAGAGTGTGTACCTACGTACTTTACAGGAAAGAAGCGGATAGCTCATGTACCCAATGTGACGTCACTGTTGATGGCCAAAACCCAGGTGAAGCCCACAGAAACCAAACCGGACGCGTCCACCATTGCCCAGACTGTCTCCAAGGGCGGAAAAAGAGTGGCTCACATTCCAACTCAGGTAAGAAAGAATGAGCTTGAAAACAACATTTTTGTTCAGTACATGGTGACAGATGGAGACAAGAATTGAGGTCATTCCTTATCAGTGATATCACACTAATTAGCTCACATGCTGAGCAATAGTTGAGTCATTGCAAGGTGAGCTGTTGGAGTGTTCACATGTGATTCCTGTTCCAGGAGGTGCTCCAGCGTCCTACGATATCGGCTGAGTTTGGGTCCAAGGTGCCTGCAAATGTACGCCAACGATACCTCAACTCATTTGTAGACGAATGTCTCAAGCTGTGTCCGACTCAGCAGGAAGCCTTTGATAGGGTGAGACAAAGTGTTACCGTAACTCGAGAGGTTAACATCGTCTCCACTAAAGTCATGCAGTTTCCCGGTTTATTTTTATGTACAATAACAGGGCTCGAATGGAGAAGCCATAATCGTCTGGTCATGAAAACGTTACACGGACGTATGATTTTTTGGGTCATTTTGTCAGCAATAGTCATGTAACGAGTGTACGAAAGAGTCAGCTGTTCATCATTTGTGATTATTATTATGATATTAATTTACTGTCACGTAACGAGTGTGCGAGAGAGTCAAGTCTTCATCATTTATTATTATTTTTATTATTAATGTTGGAAAACCCGGGTAACCTAAATCAACAGCTGTCTTTGGTGACGACTCACTCATGTGGTGTGTATAATTTAAATGGAAAAAAAAATTTGGCTGCCGTATTTAGCGGAGTAGCTCGTCAAGAACAACCTTCTACGGCTTGGTCATGCATACTGCATGGTCAATGTTTCATTCGCTGGTAAATATATATATTTTTAAAAAATAATGTAGTTTTTGTGCACTTAATGTTTGGAGGAAGCCTACGCAGAGTGAGAAAAGTGTTAATTTTTTTTGTGCGACTTGTATGATTCAAAAAGTGTAAAGGTTAATCAATAATTTGTGTCAGGCATGTTTTTCTCACTGTATGTAAAGCTATTTTTTCACGGAAGAAAGTACCGTGTGCTTTCGTAAGAATGAGGATTGTTCTATGGTGATTAAGAGGAAACGGCTTATCAAGTATAGTGCGACTACAAAGGAGTAATGACAAGTAATTACTGACGGAGCCTGGCACATAATGGGTTAGAACGAGGGGGATCCATTATCACGAATGAACGAAGTCATAGTTTGATAAAGCTTGTGCCCATTTTAGGGTATGCAAAATAATTTTTATGTCCCGATTGCATCACATTTAGGCAACCACCTTCCTTATGGTGCCTTTGGTTGTTTGCATACTTGTCAACCCTTTGTGTCTTTGTCTTTTCTGACCTTGGGTATTGTTTTTGTCAACAGGCGATACAGGAGGAGTTGAACTGTTACACTCGGTGCACTACTCGAACTGTCTACCTCAACGTTGCCGTGAACAATATTAACAGACTCAGGAAGGAGGTGGAGTGTGCCTCGACTTCTCCCCTCAAGGCAATTGAAGGTAACAACTGGATGAAAGGTCAAACTCTCTGGAATGTTAATAGCATAATATTGTCGTGTTGTGTCATATTTTGTCTTTGTTTCACAGAAGCAGTAGCTGCAGGCTCCAGTAGCGGACCCAACAGAACAGTGTCCCACATGTCCATCCTCGCAGGAAAAGGTGGTGCTCGCAACAGCTGGAGCATAGAGCGAGCAACCCGCCGTTCCATGCCTGACCAAATATCGGACGCAGAGATGTACCGCCTCTTGAGTCGTTATATTCTCACTCCCGAGCAGCTGAGGGACAACGGCTTTCCAAGACCTGACCCCAGCGAGAAGGGCCGCGCTTTAATTCTCTCCACGGAGGTGTGTCAGAAGACGACGCATCTTGCCAATCCCTTCAAACGGATATGCGGAAGATGTCAGACCATGTATGCTGTTAACAAGCAAGGAGTGCAGGTGAGTTTGTGTAGATCTGCATGATTCTTCCACGCTACACCGGTTTTGTTGCTAATCTTCGTACTAAAGGCACGGTGCTTATGTTACGCAGCTGAGTGAGGAGCCGTGCACGCATCACTGGGGCCGGCAGTACAAGCGGAGAGGAGCCACGGGATGGGAAGGGAAGTACAGCTGCTGCCAAGGGGACAGCCACAGTGGCGGTTGCTGCGTGGCCAAGTGCCACGTGTCGGACAATTTCGACCCGGACAACCTGAGGGGCTTCGTCAAAACCCTGCCGAGATCCGAGGAGGAGGCGGCCTTCGAGCTCCCCGGTGTGTACGCGCTGGACTGCGAGATGTGCTACACCACCATGGGGAATGAGCTGACACGAATCACTGTCATAGGGACAGACATGAAGCCTATCTTTGAAACGCTGGTCAGGCCGGAGAACCCGATCATCGATTACAATACCAGGTATGAGCCGAGAGTTTGCCACGACGTCGTGCCCAAAATAAATACAAAGTAATGAAAATTGGCATATAATTTCAGGTTCAGCGGGATCACCGAAGAGGACATGCAGGGGGTGAAGACCACCCTGCGAGACGTTCAGGCCGTCTTGTTGAGCCGATTCTCCGACAAGTCCATTCTCATAGGGCACAGTTTAGAGAGTGATTTTAAAGCATTGAAAGTAAGAAGTTTGCGTAATTATGTGGGGGTGTCGGCTTTCAAAAAAAAAAAAACGATTCTGATGCACATAGCATGTACTATTTAGGCTCTCGGAATAATTACTATTCATAAACTGCTCGCAAATTTGCAGTATGGCACGTAAAATGATGGATTTGACTACATGTCTGATGAGAGGTATTCGTGTCAGTAATGTGCCTCCAAACGTTTGTCCTGCTAGGGCTTCGATATTGTTTAGTTCTGTCAGAGCCAGTTGGAAAAACAATGCTAAGGAGCGACCCTGAACATGTGGCCTTGTCCAATAGAGAGCAGGGGGAAGGTTGTTTCTCAATGCCTAACGTCATTAATGTTCGGCAATTATTTTATATACTGCGGCAAGGGATGGATTGGGATCCGAAACTATAATTTTTTTGCCCCCCCGTTCCTTTTCCAGTTAATACATGACACGGTGGTTGACACGTCTGTTGTGTTTCCGCACAAGATGGGACCGCCATTCAAGAGAGCGTTGAGGACCCTCTGTGCGGATTATATAAAGAAGATTATACAGAGTGACGGTAATATGATTTTTCGTAATGTTTTTTTTTGTATGAGATCCAGCGGGTAAACCTGGCTCGCTTTCCGTTTGCAGTTGGTGGTCATGACAGTGCGGAAGATGCAAGAGCCTGTATGGAACTGATGGTTTGGAGGCTGAAGGAAGACCTGAAAGGAAGATAGAAGAATAATTTATTATTTTCAGTGTTATGAACTGAATTTGTTCTTAGCCACCCAGCATTTTTATTAAATAAAAACTGAAAAATGCGAAAAGGGAAAACTGCAGCCTGTTTGAATCGTGTATTCAGGATGAAATATACTTCTTTTTCGAGATGATGGCATTATTATCATGTATTTAAAAATGTGAAAAGGGAAACTGCAGTCTGTTTGAATCATGTATTCAGAATGAAATCCGAGGTCGTCTTTTTTTTTCCTCTCGAAATGATGGCGTTCTTATCATGTATTTATAATTTCTCTTGTGTCGCACATGGAGCGTGATTTATATTTTCCCGTGTTTTTCATGCAGTACGCTGGGTGGGAAGCTCATATGTGACACTATCGGTTTTTTTTAAGTTTGTGTTACTGATATTTGTTATTTAAAGAAAAGAAAAAATACGTGTGGCATCACTGGTGTTTGCCTCGAGATACAAAAAGACTGTACCGTGAATGCAATACATCAAATAGTAATAAAAACAATACCCCAGACAAGCCCCGCTGTTGTTTCTAGGTGAAGGTTAACGCCATGCTCTCATCACTGGATCCATCCTGACAGATTCATAATGTCAAAAAGTGGGTTGGAGAAAGTGTAGCTTCATTAACTGTCGATACTCACTTTTGGCATTGCAGCGACAAGGTCGTTTTGTCCGACATGGAGAAACCTGCCTGCAATGTGCATCTAACAATTTAATTGCATCCCACTACAATTGTTGTGGTACATCCGACAATCAACCTTGGACAATGGTGCGTGCCAACAAAGGTCGCAGTCATTCAGGCGTGAAAGCGGCCATTGCCATCCCCCCCTTTATTTTGTGTGTGTGTGTTTGTTTCAAAATGACTAGTAGGAACAATCGTACATCGAGTGTCAATACGACAGAAGGCTTCGGACAGATCATATGGTCGACACAATGCAGCGTGTCGTATGGTTCATCATACTGCTTGGACTTGGCCGGGCTCAAACGACGACTGAAAGTACGACAGATCCAGCAGTGACCACCGAGGAGGAATCGGCCACAAAACCGGTCATGAGCATAGCTCAAGCGCTCCTTCCGACGTCTGGACCACAACAACAGCAACAACAGCAACCTGCCAGTCCGACCAAAAATGAAAGTTTGAGCAAATGCGCCCAAATTCAGCCTCAAATTGGATTGCGTCTGGACCAGGTAAGTTCAACGTAATCAATCTATCTATCTAACTAATTAATACACTTTTGGAACCGACTTTTGGATCGACATACCGACAAACTTTCCCTTTAATATTATTATGGGGAGGTGAAGTGGCAAACGCACGCGCCCACGGATATTATAAGGTCCCGGGTTCGATCCCCACCCTGGGTTATCCCACCTGTTATCCGTGCGGAGTTGGGCCATCTCTGGCTTCATTTCGGGTGGCAATTTCCGACAGAATGGGCCACCCGGGGGAGCTCACAAAATGACCATTAGAGACATTGCACTTGCACTTTTGCACATCCCCTCCTACCTACCCTGGAGTAATTATTTAAGCTCTTAATTATTTCCGATGGTGGTAATCCACCCCCCTCAAGGGTCCCAATGGGGTAATGCAAATAAATAAATTATTATTATTATATTATTATCTCGTTTATTTACCATTTCATTATTTAATATTGATTAATATTGTAATTAATGAAAGCTTAAATAATAGTAAAATAATATATGAATATATAAAATAATGTTAAATGAATGAGATCGAGCGAAGCGAGGGTTATTCTGGGTGAGCGAAGCGAGTCTTCTTTTTTCTCTCTAGTTCCTGTACTTATACATATAAAGCATGTTCGTTTGTCGGTTCCAAAAGTACTGTATATTAGTTAATTAATGAATCCGGAATTAAATGGAGCGTAAAATCGACGTTTTATTATATACAGTACAACGTATTTATTTCAATTTATTTTTTTGGCTGGCAATGTTTGGTGCATGTTTGCGTGTGACCTCCTCCTCCTCGACTGATTGATTGTCTTCATCATCAGATAGGAGGCGAATGGTTCATCCGGAGTCCATCAGCACCGGACGATACGTGCGGTACGGTGAGCATAAAGCCGGCCCCGGATTCCCGAGTGCTCCTGCAGATCCGGAGTGTCCAGTCGCCCAACGCGTCTCTGACCCTCAACCTGACCTCGTCCGACTCGTCTCCTTCGTCTCCTGTTCAATGGAGATTCAACGACCCCAAAGGTAACGACGTAGCAAGCAAGAACGGTACACAATGCTGATGATGACGCACTCTTATGATATGTTGCGCAGGTTCGCCAGACAACGGCGGAATCTACGTGGTGACCAAGGCCAACGACAGCGTCGCGTTGTTGCAGATGTGCAGCGCAGGCGGGAACGACACCGTGTTGCTGACGAGGGCATCCATCACGCCTTTCCCGTCAAGGGCATCGTCGCCTGAGGTGATTTCATAACCCATTACACACTGACAATGCGCGCGCAACCTCCAACATCAGAATGGGAGGAGCCAATCATGCGCACACATCTTCAAACTTTAGAAGGGGGGGTTAAATATGCGCGCGCAACTTCCACCATCAGAAGGGCAGGAGCTAAAGATGCCCACGCAGCTTCCGACTTTAAAGTGGGAGGAGCTAAACATGCGCGCGCACTTGCAACTTTAAAGTTGGAGGAATTAAAGATGTGCATGCAACTTCCACCATCGGAAGGGGAGGGACCTAAGCTGCGGGCGCATCTTCCAACATCAAAGGGGAGGACGAGTTAGAGATGCCCACGCAGCTTCCGACTTTAAAGTGGGAGGAGCTAAACATGCGTGCGCACTTGCAACTTGTTGGAGGCGTTAAAGATGTGCACGCAACTTCCACCATCAGAGGGGGAGGAGTTAAATATGCGCACGCGCATCTTCCAACTATAAAGTGGGAGGAGCTAAAAGATTCTCGCGAAACTTTAGAAGGGGAGAAGCCAATGATGCGAGCGCATCTTCCAACATCAAATGGGGAGGAGCTAAAGATGCTCAAGCAACCTCCCACTTTAGAGGGGGAGGAGTTAAAGATGCTCGAGGAGCTTCCAACTTTGAAGTGGGAGAAGCTAAAAATGAGCACGCAACTTCCGCCATAATAAGGGGTGGAGCCAACGGTGCGCGCGCAACTCCCAACTTTAGAAGGGGAGGGACCAAAGCTGTGGGCGTATCTTTCAAAATCAAATGGGGAGGAGCTAAAGATGCGCGTGATACTTCCAACTTTAGAGGGGGAGGGACCAAAGCTGTGGGCGTATCTTTCAACATCAAATGGGAAGGAGCTAAAGATGCGCATGGTACTTCCAACTTTAGAGGGGGAGGGACCAAAGCTGTGGGCGTATCTTTCAAAATCAAATGGGGAGGAGCTAAAGATGCGCTTGGTACTTCCAACTTTAGAGGGGGAGGGACCAAAGCTGTGGGCGTATCTTTTAACATCAAATGGGGAGGAGCTAAAGATGCGCGTGATACTTCCAACTTTAGAGGGGGAGGAGCTAAAATGAGCACGCACTTCCAACTTCAAAGGGGAGGGGCCAATGTTGCGCGCGCAGCTTCTAACTTCAACGTGGGAGGGGCTAAAAGTTGGGCTCGCTTTGTCAAGCAATAATTAGAGAAGTCCTCTAATAGCAGGTCTGTTTTTAATTGTTTAATTATTAATTACAGGCTAGGGCAGCTTGCTTGAAGTCTCAAGCTTCTCTGATCACGGCCGCGGGGTCAAGGGCGGCCATAAAGGAGCCTGCCCTTCAGCTGGCCCTTTGCAGCATGGCCCTGCAGTGCATTGCAGGAAGACCCAACCGTCTTCCGCACGCAACGAGCGGCGCGGGTTGGTTCGGACAGTACTGGACCAGCACACCGGATTACATCGGAGGGTACGGCGGACCCGGACTGGGCGGGTATGGAGGTGGACTGGGCGGGTTTGGAGGTGGACTGGGAGGTTATGGAGGTGGACTGGGCGGGTTTGGAGGTGGACTGGGTGGGTATGGAGGCGGTTTGGGCGGATTCGGAGGAGGATTGGGCGGATTCGGAGGCGGGTTGGGAGGCGGCGGGTTGGGCGGGTTCGGATACCCAGGGATTTACGGAGGTATCGGACCTTCGTATGCATACAGCGATTACTCATACTCGTACGCGTCGGGATCTCCGTACTTTGGCGGGTACGACTACTGCACGTACAACCCGTACGATCCTCAGTGTTACGGGTACTACGGAGGGTTCGGATATCCGTACCCGTACTCGGCACCGGTAGCGGATGTGGCTGCTACTCAGAAGCAACAACCCTTGCAGCAACAACCGCAACAAACAGCGGTGGTACGAAAGACGCCCCGTGTACCGATGGTCAGGACAGTATGGCCAAGATTCATACTCTTGTAATCGTTGCTATAAATTTGATTATGAAGGTCTACATATAGCCTTAGGTAGGCTATTAGGTAAGGAGAAAAAACATGTTAACCGCCATTTGAGTGCTCCACTGATGGCTGTTAACATGTTTTTCTCCCGAGCCTTTCAAATGTAGACATTTTTCTTTGTAAAAAAATTTTCGAATTAAAATTTCGTAAAATGCAATTTTGGAGTGAATATCGCTTCTCAATCGAGTGAAAAATTACTCGAAAAAAGGGTGAAAATGAGTGGAACACTAGAGTGAAACCAATACATTCAATTTGAGTGGTTTTTCTCTAGAATCTGAGTCATTTCGATCAAATTGAGCGGAAAGTCCACTGAGATTGAAATGATCGCTCAGTTTGAGTGAAAATATTTCACGTGTTCACAGTGTGATTTCCATTCAAAAAGAGTGGGAGTCAAATCAACTAGAAAAAAAATTATGAAAAATCATCCGAATCGAGTGGAAAAACACTCGAATTTTTTAAGAGTGATATGTGATGATCAGTATTGTTTTAAAAATGTATTTTTATTTATTTTGCTGGAATAAAGGTTAAAACAGACGCTTTGTTGTATGTTTTTTTTATGTTACATCTGCTGCGTAATTACTATATAAATCCGCATGTCAGCTGACGTTATCGTGTAGTACATCACTTTACGTTTGCGGCGTACTAATAATGCAGAGTAGGTGTAAGTACACCAGCCAGTTGAACCAGTGTGCTTCAAGGAGACGGACAGAATGGGCATGTGCCGGTGGATGACCGCAATTACATGCCTAGCAGGTAATGTCAATTAGAGGACATGTTCATGAGAAATTGGTTCAAAAATAATCACTCCCGTTTCAGGCGCATTAGCGTCTGTATTGGTACCGTCGCAACACAACTTCGGAGGTATGCACAGTGACCAATATTTCAATAGTGTTGACCCCAGTTGAACGAGTAGCAAGCGATCCGACATGTATATAGTGTGTAGGAGTTATTTTGTTATGTAAGCATGCGTACTTACACGACCTCGGTGCAGGTTCATTGACCATAATCCAGTCCGAACTAGTGAGTGACTCATACACAGTATATAGCATGCATTCTGTACACAGCACTTGTTGTGGCTGCTGTAGTGTCAAGAACAATGAGTCGTTTGGAGTCAAGTGTCATAATAATTTTTTTGGTTCGTAAATGATGGCAGGCTTAATTAGTCTGTATATGATCTCTCTGAGTCCTGATAATTAGCAGCTAATTTTAAACTGTGAAGATCATATACATCACTTATTGCGGATATGCGCTAGTTTATACAAGAAGGATCATTCTTTGGTATATTAGTATGAACTGTACGAACTTGTCATTTTTAATTGCTTTCCAGCCCCATGTCCTACAGACTGGATATTCTTCAACAAATCGTGTTATTACACCTCTGATTACCGCGTCACATGGGACAGGGCTCGAAGAAGTTGCAAAGAAGTGGATCGCAAGTCTGATCTAATCAGTTTGCACAGTCAAGAGGAGCAAGACTTCATAATCAGTTGAGTCATAAATTTTTTTGAAAGATACATATTTTTCTTGCTGTACATTTCATGTGTCTTTTGCAACAGTTGGATTACATCAGATGTATACATTATCCTTCTTGTACTCTGTAGAAATGATGTACTGGGAAGTGTGGATAGGACTGAACAGTATGGAGAAAGACCATGCTTGGACATGGAGCGACGGAACTCCAGCCAACTATTTCCTCTGGGACGATGAGTACGGAAGACCTGAAGATCACGAGACCGAACAATGTGTGGCTCTGGTCCTAAAGGACAGTGGGAGTGGAGAGGACGTCCCAAAAAACGCAGGAACATTTGTCAACACAGACTGCGAAGAAGTGAAGCATTTCGTGTGCATGGCAACGGCAGGTGTGTGTATATGTGCCACGAGTCATTCAACCACAGAGGATAGTATAATCAGGGACCATGTACATAAGAGGCGCAAACATTCGATTTCCGCGTCTCTCTGTTTGAGGCGTTGCCAAGGCTGGCGGCCATTTTGAAGTGTGGGCAACTCCTACGAGGTATAAATAGGGTACAGGCAAAAATAAGGTCCGCCATCTTTGATGGTTTTGGCGGCCATGGCAACTACACGGCAAGAACACGTGCGAATCAAAGATGGCGGACCCTATTTTTGCCTGTACCCTATTTATACCTTGTTGGCGTTGCTCACACTTCAAAATGGCGGCCAGCCTTCGCAAGAGCCCCAAACAGAGAAACGCGGAAATCGAATGTTTGCGCCTCTTATGTATAGTACATACTCCCTGGTATAATATAGTGATTAATAATTATATGTCTTCTCAGATAACTGCCCGGATAATTGGGAGTACAGACGCGGGTTCTGCTACTGGGTGTCTCATTTCAAAGGGACTTGGGAGCAAGGTCGTCATTTTTGTAAGCTGATCAATCCTGAGTCGGACTTAACCAGCATTCATCGGAAGGAAGACATCACACCTATCATAGGTACTATAACACGCAAAAAGATTGTCGCACTGTATCCGTGAGACAATCTTTTTGTGCGTTATAGTACTACATATTTTTTTTATTTGTGGCAAGATATTGACTATTTGTGCCGCTACTTTTCGCTATAAATATTTTTATTAATATATAGAAAAGATGCATTGGAGATCATGGATCGGCCTGGACTTCTCGGCGTACGAAAGTAAGTGGCATTGGACCGATGGAAGTGACCTAACCTTCCTGAATTGGGGCGAACATCAACCTATGCCCGAACATGAAGAGCATTTGCATTGCACCGAGCTGCCCTACTCAGGATACTGGAACAGCGAAAATTGCAATCGTCATTTGCATTACACCTGCAAACTTTCTCTCGAATGTAAATACCAGTAATTTATGTCAACATAACTATACAATGTTTAAAAAAAAAAAAAAACTTATTTCATCTCTTTCAGATAATCCACCGAGAGAGACCCTGACTCCGAGAAGGTAGTACAAGTCATGTAAGGCATACTAATTACAACAACCAACAAGCTGATTATGTAATTAGCAGCACTTAAAATTTAATAAAGTAAATAATTATTATTCATGAATGTATTCTGTCTCGTTCAAAACTCCCGCTTCATTTTGCTCTAGTGTGTGCGTTGGCAACACTGATCCCGTTGGCAACCCTGTTTCAAGATGGCCGCCGTCTAGAAGCGACGATTTTGCTGACTTCCTTTTGATTTTTTGATTTTAGGAAGGAAATTTTCGGGTAATTAAATAGTGGTGAGTGTCAGGTACGGTGTGTACGGATGTAGTGCATGTTGTGGGCTTGTTATTTGGTAGTGATAGGCCGTAAGAGTGTTGGAATATGGCATGTAATGGCAAACACAAAATAATTGGTGAATTTATCAAGTGATTACAATTTCATAAATAGTAAGTTAAAAGTAAATTATGGCATTAATTTACTTGTAATTGTTTTAACTTGGCCAGTTGATGATGAATGTACTTTTTTAAAATGCACATTGCGATGTCACATTAGAGAGTACGGACCCTTTTTTTCAGATAATGTTTCCGAAGAGCACGCAGCAGAAGCATTGGATGTTCCGGGATGAGCAGGAACTGGCCTTGCTTCGTCGGAAAGGCAACGCTAGTTACGTCGAGCGCTTCGGGAGCAGTCTGTCGGAGGATCAGCGCCACTCGCACTTTCTAAGTACGTCGGAGGAACGTACGCTTCTTCGCCAGTATGAGCTGCAACTACGTGAATTTTGCCGGTCTTTCTCACCGCCGATGCCGCCAGGTGTTATCGGAACCTCGCACCAGTACTTCAAGCGATTCTATCTGAACAATTCCATCATGGATTACCATCCTAAAGAGATACTAGTCACATGTGTGTACCTGGCGTGCAAAGTGGAGGAGTTCAATGTGTCCATCGCTCAGTTTGTGGCCAACACACGAGGCGACCGTGAAAAGGCCATGGACATCATCCTCAACAATGAGCTGCTGTTAATGCAACAGCTGAAGTACCATCTGGCCGTACACAATCCGTACAGGGCAGTTGAAGGACTCCTGATCGACATCAAGACCAGGTGCAAATCGTTGCAGGATCCCGAACAATTGCGACCTGGGATTGAGGATTTCCTCACCCGTGTTTTCTACACTGATGCGTGTTTGACATACGCGCCATCGCAGCTGGCTCTGGCGGCTGTGTTGCATGCAGCGAGCAAGAAGCAGCACAATTTGGATGCTTACGTGACAGACACGTTGTTTGGTCAGCAAGGGAAGGAAAAGTTGGGGGTGTTGGTTGAAGCTGTGCGGAAGGTCGTAACTGTTTCATTTCTCAAGTTATTTGAAACCTGGCAATACTTTTTGTCATAATCACAATATAGAATTTCCAGACCTTTCCAAACAACTCAATAGTCTCATTGAATGTTTGCAGGTGCGCTCCATGGTGAAGAGCATTGAGCCTATTCAGCGCGAGGCGGTGAGGGCAATTGAGCGCAAGTTGGAGCGTTGCCGTAACCAGGACAACAACCCTGACAGCCAGGCATACAGGAAGCGGCAACAAGAGTTGGTCGACGAGGAAGGGGACAGGAGGCATGCAAAGTACCTGCGAGACATCCAGGGGCAGAGGAGAGTGGAGGAGAAGCTGCTCAACGAAACATCCTCCGCATCGTCTTCGCCCTTGTAATCCCAATGGCCCATTAAAAGTTCTGCATTTTTCGTTACGTTGTGTTCGTGTTTATTAACTAACCCGCAGGTGCTGTTACTGACATATTTCTCAGATATTGTTGCATTTCTGTGGATGATCGATACTAGTTCTTACCTTGTAATTGGCACACTTTTGTTCAAAATTATTCCTTATAAGCTGGTAGTTTTTTTACTCTTTTAATTGACGTAATATCCAAACTATGTACTTATGGAAATAAAAATGTTTTAAAAAGCTGGTGGAAAATCCTCTTTTCTGCAATTATCTTGCTGGGGTTCACTTATAGAAATATTCTGTTGTCATTTTTAACAGCTCTAAAGTCAGATTATTGTTCTACTAGATTTTGTGGTGCAAAAGGTGCCTGATGGTGGCCCCTACAAAATTGCAGGCACTATTTAAAAGCACACACTGTATTATAAATTGGGATCAGGTAAACTGTGTCAACCATTAATACATGATGTAACTGAGTTATGTGCAGGTAATAAATTATAATCAATATAGACTACCAGATTTAGAAGAAAATGGGAAACGTTAGGACTGCAAGGAGAAAATCGGGCGGAAAATCGAACTTTTACATACACCATAATTATATAATATCTAGAGCTATAAATAGTGTGTGATTTACCAGCAGAAAAATGCAATCAAAAATAACTGCATGGACAACCTGATATAGTGGATAGTTATTTCAGAGCAGGATGGGGAGGTTTCTTTTTCTTTGCGGGACACTTCACAATAATTCCATTATGAATATGATAATAGCACAGGCCAATCCAAGCAGCCAAATGTTAAACATACCAGAGAGTTTCTTGACAGTCAGAACTTCGTCTGCCACGTGCGATGCTGCGTATCTCTCTTCTTCAGCCCGAATGTCCTTCAGACTTCGGAGGAGGTTCATGTACAGCTCTTGCTCCAGGAACAGGTTAATAAGATCGCTCTCAAGATACATTCGAATAACATTGTTGAAGAGACGAAACAGTGCAACCTGTCCTCTGGGTACTGCTCCTGAAGTGAATGTAGGAAATAACTTGTCGTCCCCGAATTTTACCTTCAGTTCACCCGAACTGCTGGTGTATCGATACACTTCACGATCCAGCAGCACGTTAACTCCAACACAAACGAGATTCTCATGGTCCACTCTATCTAAGCACTTGGGGATGCTGATTCCTGATTTCAGTCTTGCCATCAATTTGTTAGTTAATGTGGAATTAGCCAATGCAGCAAATTTTCTCAATATGAGATACTCCAGCAAGGTGAGTTCGCCTTCCCAATCGGAATCAAGAAATTCCTGGAATGTGGCAGGTGCGAATTCCCTCGGAGGGTAAGTGAGAAAGGAAACCAACTTTGCCTTGTACCCAACCACAATCACCGTCGCAAATAAGAAGAAAAAGGCAGCGTGGAAAATAGAAAAATGTGTAGAGGTGAAAGCCATTGGCTGCTCTATAACGTATCGGATGACATATCCGGTCGATTTAGGAAAGGACAGGTGGTTCTTGTCTGTGCGATTCCAACGAGAGAGATAATGAGTGGCTACAGACAACAAAATGAGGCTTGCTAAGAATAACACCCAAAACAGGAGAGGATAAGGTCTGTATATCACCCGCCATGACACGACTCCTTTTGGTTGCCTGGTCAGGAATGTTCCATACGCATAAACGTAAACATACGTGGGAATAAAAACTGCGAACGTTTCTTCAGTGAGAAATGCAAATGGTGTAATGTCCGACTTGTTGTAGATGAGACTGCCAGTAAGGCCATCCCATGTCCCGTTAGGATGCTGGAATTCAAGGTCCATACTTTTAATTGGCTGTAGACTTGTCTTCACCCTGGCACCCAACAGTTCTTCAGTGACGAGTGTGGCCCTGTCGTAGATAGAAAGAGAGATCTCTCCTTCCTTCTTCTTCTTCTCTCTTGCTTCTTGTATTTCGATATCCACGTAGAATCGCAGCCTCAGCACCTTCCCATTCACGTGCTTGGTCTCGTCCCTGAAGAGCTGGTGTAAGTGTTCGAAGCCTTTCTTCCGACCCGCTGGACTGAACGATCCCATTTCTTGAACCAGGTGATCCCCTCCTTCCCCGCAGAAGAAGCAGACTTTGCTCAGTTGGAGAGATGATCCCTTCACATC
>JYFJ02002772.1:0-51243 GCA_000934665.2 Catajapyx aquilonaris
GAAAAGCAGTTGGGCCAGAAAGACCGGTCAGCAATTATTGTGATAAAACCGAGCTGAATAAAAAAAAAGTATGACCCTCGGGTAAGGCGTAAAAAAAGTGAAATTGCGTTATTTTCACTAGATGGTCAGCCAAAAGTGACCCCCTCGGGGTCGCATTCCGATGCATATGAAGGTTGGTATCAATGGGTGTGGGTCAAATGCCAGTTTGATTTTTCGCACAAGGGCAGAGTAGCGATGTAATCAAGGTTACTAGCCCTTCTTTGGGAAGTCGGGTAATCAAGGTGGGGTAATTCCCCCCCCCCCCCCNCAAAAAAAAATGCACTCATGTATGACACCCAGATTAAGCTGTAAGACCTGGCTTGAAGAAAATTGGGTATGAAATCTCACCTGTAATTTGCACCACTTTGTAAGATTACACCGGGTCGGAAGGGTACACACATATCGTACCTACCCGTTAATGGCCGGGTTCACCTCATTGCGAGACTAATGCTCCGGAAAAACTCGTTTCAGTATACAGTATTTATCCGAGGCAGCTAACTTTAAATGCTCAAATAATTTTTTTTTCCTCCATAGCTGCAATTTACGATCAGATCTGACCTTCCCCAAAAACGCCCCAATAGATCAACTCCAGTTGGTGCCAAGCTCTATAATTTTCCTTCCTTGTGGTTCTGCTCGGTTCCAGGTAGCACCTGCCTGTCCATATTAAGTCCTTGAAGAGGTCTTTGTTAGGCTTGATGAGCGCTGAGAGGTTGACCGAGGAAAATGACGATTCGATTCGGCTCGATTCCTCATCTCGCAGGGACTTAACCCCTTTTTCATATAAGAGATGAAGGACGACGATTGTGAAGAATACGGAAATAACCCCGAGCCAAAACCGTGAGTTATATATACAATTTTTTTTTTATTTGTGCTTATACCTCGACCAATTGGTACACTTAATCGTCCTTCATCCTCCGGTGAAGCCTAACGCAGCAAAAATAGTGTGGACTCTATTTTACGCTCGCCTAACATTCACAGATGGATGCTACTCCAGAAGGTCGGTTCAAACTAGGAGAAAGGAGAAATTTTTTGGGAGACGTTTAACTGTCAGTTGGCCAAGGGAGCACTATTAGATGGTCCGGAACGACCGAGATGAAATACGCACAAAATATATACTTTTGGCCTCCAAAAGTATAATATAGGAAAGTTGAACGAGTCGGAAAGGTGGTCTGCTCATGCAAGTCTAATCCAGAGGCATAAGTTTAGTGTAGGTCGTGAGGAATATCAAAACGGGGGTGTTATAAGTTTGTTTTAGCACGTGATCACGTTTCTTGCATGCTAAATGGCTGCCATTTAGCGGATAATATGGAGGAACTTGCCAGGGTCACTGCGAAGAGAGTTGCGATGTGTAATAACTTGAATCGTATAGTGTGTGTGTGTGTGTGAGACTCTAAAAAAAATAGGGAATAACAAATCTTGAGATATGACACAGTCGTATAAACTGTTTAGCATATTTTTATGGGTTAGGCTTGATTAATTTTACACCTTTCTTTGATGGAACTTGAATCATTCGCATAAGTGCAATGTGTGATGTGTAAATTGTCAGTTTCTCATGGTGATTAGCAGTATCATTTTGAATGTCTAATAAAATGCGAATTTTGTAACTATAAAATATTGAATTACAGCACGTTTCAACATCATTGTACAAAAATCATGCACTTCCACAAATAATAATTGTAATTTACTGAACATTAACTTTGTGGTTAAGCTGTATAAATTTCTTCTGGCCATATAAGAATGCCATTAGGAAGTTCATGTAACTGGAATAAAAATGTTCACAAATATTAAATTACTTAACATTCTGTAATATTAACCCGTAGATTCTGTCTAGCAAGAGTTTACCCAAAACTTTACGGTACATTATAAAATACAGCAGGGTTCGTCTCATCCCAGTTATTACTCTATTTTATGTATCCCTTCCAGTGCTGTTCAACGGGACATATAACCCGCAGGGGAAAGTCAAGGTCTTCGAAAAATCTCCGAAAAATTTTCTTCCGCACCCAGCAACTATGCTGAGTCACTAATGAAAATAATGTGAAAATTGCTGCCGCTTCTTCATGTTTTTTTTTGCAGCCAGGTGCGGCTTCCAATTTACGCAGGTGAGGCCGCAAATAAGGCCTTCAAAAAAATGCAAGTATTTACTGCTAACACCGCGACAAAAGACAGCCTGGTGACCTACGATTTACTCCGAATTGCACCCATCCGCTTGGGAATTCTTCGTAAAAAGTATCCTAATAGGCATATTCGGCATCCTTGTCCTTTTTTTTTGTTTAAAAAAAATCTCCCAGCCACTTCTTCATCCTTGCCCTCCAGTTCTGGAAAGTGGTTCACAAAAAGGGGCAGCAGCAAGCGAGACCAGGAAGAGTGCAAAAAAATGCACCGATGTGAGGGCCTGCAATTAACACCTGCGCGTTTTGGATCCGCACATGAAGGGCGCCGGTTATGCATTCAGTTAGCTTCACTTTCATCTCAGCCCCAAAGTTGTTGAGTAATGTCATTTTTCCGACTTGTGCGAATGAGGAAGGGAGATTTTTTTTCTTTCTTCCTTTTCTTTCAAAGCTGTTTCGTAGGCGTGTTTGCACGCATTGAAACGCAGGTATGGCTAACTAGGGCAGGTCGCTTTAGGCTTTAGGAATCTGTCGATGGGAAAAGGCGAAGATGGCTTTGCCCGTGGAGCAATGAGTCATTCTTTAGCAATGAGGACGTAATATCACAATTATGATCAGTTGACAGGAAAAATAGCTTTCTAAACATACAATTTTTGAATGGTAAAATAGCTCTTATGTAAATTTTTCAGGGCGAATAGTTAATAGCATACCGGTACTAGAGAGCGATTTGGCATTTATAAAAACCGAGAAATTGATGGAAAACTGACCACCCGGTGATTGGTTTCATATTGCAACAAAGTTTCATTTTTTTTTACAATACGCAATCCCACGAAACTAAAAAATGCGGAAGAAACACCATCGTTTACGAACAAAAAAAAGCGTGTGTGTGAATGTTCCATAATCCATCTCGAGACCTTTGTTGCTAAACTTTCTTACCTACCTTGAAGCTGTACATCAATTCCAAAACGTTCCATTAAAAAAAGAGAAGCGGCTTGATTAAATGAACTCGTTCTTTATTGATCTGAAGAAATAAGTTACGCACGAATTGGCTTCTCCCCCCCCCCCCCTCTTCATAATTAGAATGTATCGGTGTTGAGGGAAGCCGGTGGGCATAAGTTTTGCCAGGTGAAGGTGTAGGGCAAGGAGAGGCGAATATAAGAAGGATCGAGTTTTCTTGGGGTCCTCTGGTTCAGGAATGCGCTTGATTTTTTTTTCCTTCTCCATCGGGTTCACCTTGAGCCACAAGGCTCGCATCCGAAAGGAACCCTCTAGTCATGGACACACCTTATTGCATCTTCTGGACCCAAAACCCACCCACATTATTCCATCGACTTTGAAATTCCTCCATAGCGAAGGACGAAACCAGTAGCAGTGATTTTAGTGAACAGCTATTTTGAAGTAGCAGCGATTAAAAGCAGTGACTGCTATTTAAAGTAGCAGGTCAAAAGTAGCAGTCGCCGTTATTCAAAAGTAACCGCTCTTATTTTTAATAACGGATATTTTATTCCTTCACTCGCACATTCCGCCTTATATGACACTCAGCCACACTGGCCCCACCTTGGCACGCTCGATCAGGCCCGATAAATAGGTCCCGGTCAATTCGTGACCGCCACGTCACAAGACGATCTTTCTGGGGGAGGGCAGAACTGAACCCACCCTACCGAAACTTCATTAGTAGGGGCAATTGATTAATGATGCGTTTCTCCGCACGCATCCGAACAAGTGTAAAGGACATCATGATTTATCCTCGGCGGCCTCGTTAATCAAATCTAATAGTCAGAGAGTTGCATCTCAGGGTCCATGCGTCGGTGTATCAGTCGCGGCTTAAATTGTACCTGACGGTTTAGTGGTAACGATGCCGACTGTTGCGCAACAATGCTTCTGGTCGATTGCAACAAAAAAAAACACATACACATACACACTGGAGCTGACTTTCCAGGATTTCAAGGAAGCGAAAATGCTGCGTAGGTAATCAGAACGAAAAAGTGGACAACATGACACTGCGTTGTGATATCACGCAACGGACGGTTCCGTATCCGCCTTCTTCTCCTTTACCTCCTTGTCATGTCCACTGTCTTGTCGGAGTGTCACCACTTTCTACCCTTACATGAAAACAAAATTGCGCGAGTATCGCTCACTCGTTTTTCTTCTCTTTCGGATTTAAACTTCCGTGACGACAGTTCCGGTAGTACGGTACCTGCTTAATTTATTTGTTTTTAAACATAAAAAATTGCCCTTCCGGAATCATTCGGTCACGGTGCCATGGTGTACACCCAAAAGACGCTTTCGAACAATCAGCGTCGGTTCTTCTAACAAATCAGCCTGCTTATGTCAATCTTCATGACAAGCGAGAGGCTTTGCGGAAACAGCACATTCGAGCGAGTTATTTTACTAGAGCATATCTATGCTGTATTGTCTACATATAGGCCTACAGGGTGTTCCCAATTTCATGGGTAGTTTTAAAATTTTTTGTAACTTGTTGTGCCCTAACCATGTGCCCCATTCTATAGCAACTGCTATATTCGGCCCCCTGGTGTCAATTACCCCAGGGGGTCGAGTTGCTATAGAATGGGTCACATTGTTATGGGCACAACAAGTTATAAAAAGTAACTACTATCGGGCGATATCTGTTATAAAAAACTACCCACGAACTTGAAACACCCTGTATAATGCAACAGGTTTTCTGTTACAATTACCATGTTCCCATTTGATATTACAATTGTACCATATTTTTTTTGAAACATGAAACATCCAGAAATAATTGCATGTCACTTAATTAAAAATTATTCCCACCTGCCCCTCTTCCCATAAAATATTCCGCACCTGACCATCCAATATTTGTTATTCTCCCATCCCCCCCATAACCGATAATAATCCCCCCCCNCTGCCCGGTTTTGTTTACATCCTGTTGCCTGCGGCCACAAGAAGCGGGGCGAGGCAGGTAAGAGTGAGGCGGGCAGCAAAAGAGAAGAGAACTAGGGCAGAACCGCCCCTGAGAAGCCCCCCCTTTACCTTTAAACCACCCCACAACCAGGCAACACCACTCCCCCTATCAGCCTAGGCGCCGTTAAAGGCTTCTCCAATCGGAAAGAGAAAGTCGGCGTATCAACCTTATTCGCAGCCACGAGCCTTGAGAGGGCCCCACCGACTGAATTTTGTGTTCATTGGCTCACTAACTGAATTACCTATCCCTCCGAGGGAACTAACGGGATTGAGGGGGGGGAAGGGGGTGAATATACTGGGGGAGACAGGTAGATGCGATTTTTCGGCACAGTTTAAGGGTGGGGCGAAAATGTTGAGGGGGGGGAATGATGGTACGAAAACTAGGTCTGGTAGTAAAAGTGTAGTGAGAGTTAAAACTTAAGCACCCCGTGGTCAGGTGAGGGGGCAGCTCACTCAGCAGGTGAGAGCAAGACAGGGGGGTTGGGTCTCCGAACCTTTTCCTTCGACACATACCATGGTGGAGGCAGCCGGAGGAGGTCACCGGTGGTGGTAGCAGGCCCTCCTCCCCAACTACCACCGACCAGGCCAACAACACACGGCAAGGCAACCGGTCCTTTTCAACTCCCTCGTGGCTTATTGCAACTCCAGACAGTGTCCGGACTGGATGTGTGTGAAGTTGGCTTGGTGCGTTTTCGTGCTATTGTTGTGTTGGATTGTTGCCTCGATGGTGACCCGTGTGGACTGACTGATCTGGAGACGCAGGAGTTTGGTGAGTGGTTTTTTGAAACACAAAATGTATAGAGGGTGTTTGAATCTTCCCGCCCTGTTGAAGCACATGTTGAAGGAGTGAGAGTGAATGGATGGAATTGCGTGTCAGGCGGATGTTAGAGGGGATGATTGATGCTGCAAATGGTGTTGAAGTCGTGTGTAGGATTTTTGGGGTCTGAACCGAGATGCCGGCCTGTTATGTATTGCGGCGGAGGCAACGTGCCTGTCAGTGAGAAGCATGAGTAGGTTTCAGGCGTGTACCGGTCAGACGGAATTTTTGGCATGGACTCAAATTACTCATCGCGGAAATACCTGTTTCGTACATTGTATAGTGCAAGTAGCGTTTGTTAAACGGTATCAATTGTGGCCAGCATGCGCAAGCCCAATATACAGTAAGGCCAAATTAATGCATAATCGCAAAAGCGCACAAGTTGTAGTGAAGCACTGGATTTTTTTACTTACAAAAAGTGTGTGGATTCAAAACGTCTGAATTATTTTTAGTGGCCTTTACTACGGCATTATTTATTATTTCACACCCATTATTTGAAAGTCAAAATATTCCCTAAATTGACTTAGGCGAATAAATTTTCCGCCAATTTCAGTAAAACAACTCGGTGTAAAATGTGCAAAATTACTACAAAATAGTCCGTTATTGTAGAAATTTATCCACCAGCACTGGGTGCTGTAAGTGTAGAAAATGTGAAAACCTATTCAAAATTGTGCTCCAAGAGGCAAATATTAATATCCATAATCATACAGCGATTTCAAGTGGTGAATGCCATTCAAAATGACTTATTAAATTGTAATCCAAGAGGCAAGAGTGCTAAATATAAATTTCTAATATCCATTTATAAACATAATATTTTGCATGCAACACCCGCGCCGGTTGGCTATTCCGTGCATTAAAAGCATCTTCCCCCCCTTTTTTTGCCTTTACTTCAGCACGAGGAGAAATCACTCTAATCTCCACCATTGTGAATAACCATGATTCCAAAAAGACTGCCCTATACCCCCAGGTCACCACGGCAAAAAACCATCAGTGAATATGCTATACGATATTGCGTGTTGCGTTTAGTCAGTGAGAGGAGGGAGGGGTCAAATTCGAGGGCTACTGATGGGAAGTGGGAAGGGAATGTAAGTGGAAGAGAAGGGAAGAAAATTGATCTTAAAAAAAATTTTAACAAATAAAAAAAAGAGAGAAGAAGGAGGTGGAGGGAGGCTTTGGGCCAGGTAGCTCTAGAGAAGCCGGCTTCTGGGGCCCAGTGGCCCTAAAGAGGAGTGAAAGTGCATGGAGGGCTTGCCCTCATCCCTCAGCTCCCTTTTATATGACACACCCAAGCCTTGGGCTGTAGACCTGCCCCGCCAACTCTCTTCTGGTGATGGTGATGGTGACGTGTGGAGACCAGCGATGGCCATCTTTTTTTTTTAACGGAGCAATGGCGGCAATTTCGTCACCAATGAGGAAAAATTTGAAATGTACGTTTACTGTTGAAGGAAGTGTCTTCAGGATGAGTACAAAACTCGATTTTTTAAAAACTAATGTGAAGTGGGAGGTTTATTAGAAAATAACATTTACATCTGATTAGGTATTAAATTGCTCGTTGGAGCAACTGGCCTGGGGCAGGAGAAAAACTGAGTTGAACCAGTACTTTCAGTCCTTTTTCATTGCGGTTGCACGGTGCAATTAGTGTCGTGGTGTGGTGTTGCGATAATTTCTAGATACAGTTAAGTGCTCAATGTGTGCATGGGCATCTGATTAAACCGATGCGGACAGTAACTGCCGAATTATTGCCTGATTACCCGGAAGAGCAAGCTAATGATGACATTCAAGTCTGGAGGTAAAATCTAAAAGGAATTTGTATAAATATTTGAACATTTTATGCGATATCAAATAAATTACAATTATAAATCGCGATTGAAAAAGTGGCTGCGTGAATAGACATTTCAGGTTATGTAAGGGCATAATGAGCCCCCCTCTGTACGGTATAAACGGAATGAATCAGAGTTCTGCTTCACGGCCTATTGACACCTGTAAAGAAATTGTGCGGTTTTATCCGAGTCACCCATTTCCCCACAAAAAAGCGCCATATATGGGTTACTGCGTTCTTTCACGCCTGGTGTAACACTGCCCTGGAGGTCACAAGTTGCCCAATGCGCAATGTTTTTTTTAAATGTATAAGTTTGTCATTCCAAAAAATATATAGAAAGGAAGCAAGCAAGTTACGGCACATGAGCTGGGAATGCCAAGTACCATTTTCCTTTTCGCCGCCTTTACCATAACAGCGATAACACCTTACCGAAACGGTGGTCAGCAGGCGAGAGATGCTGTTTTCACCTTCTCTTGACGATTACGTGGTCATTAAGTTTTTTAATCTAGATGAGAAAACCAGGAAGGCATTCACCCTTTTTTTTTGCAACAGAGATGATTTTAGCAAAGAGGTGTGGCCAGTAGAGCTCGCCGTTTGTTTGTCCATCTCTAGAAGAGTTTGAAGGAAAAGTGAAAATATTTTTTATATATATAAAGGAAGGCTGTAAGTTACTGCTGGAGCGTGATGGATTCGCTCGGTTACTGTTTCGTGTGGATTACTCTGCACGCATCCACGGTGATGGAAACGTCGATTTCACTTACGGTAACGCGTTGAGTAACGGAAGAGCTTGTCAACTTTTGTCTGCAACTGTCGTCCCAGCAGCAATTAATGCAAATTTTTATCTACGATTATTTTGTATGTGTTGAATACGCCAGATTCATGAACCTCCGGGAGCTCATAAATCTGGAGGTAAATCACATGGGTTCGGATGCAAAACGGTCACGAGCGCATCATTGCACCCTACCTCTGATGGCTAGTTTGGAGATCGAGAGAAAGGACCTTCAGGAGGCCTGGTCCTCGGCAAGGTACAATAAAGGAGCTCCCGTACACCTTCCATAATAATCATTATTGGAAAAGACTCAAGGACGTCCCCGAGACAAGCGCTAGATGTTACACACTGATAGATGTTGGGGAGGGTTATTACCTGGCCAGGGCTCACCGTTATCTGAAAATTCTCACCCATTTTCGCAAGGGAGGTGAGGGGCGTGGAGGGTTCAACGTTGGAGGAGAAGGCAAAAGACCACTTCTTTTTTTCTGGAGTTCCAGGACCATAAAGTGTGATTGAGGCTCAATAAAAGCGAGGCAGGGAACAATCGGCAGTTTTTTGAAGGGGGGGAAAGGTGGTGGCGATCTCTTCCGCAACGCTCGTGGCACGATGTGGAAGGCCGCTGTTTGCGAAAACGGTGCAAAATGATCGGATATTGATATAGGTGCTGGTTTTGCTTGTAAGGGGCTGTAAATTTTGTCGGAGGAATAAGGACAAGGTGACTTGCTGAGTGCAAAGTTTGCCAATTTTTCTGCTAATTTATACGAAATTTTGATTGAAAGCTAAAGAAAATCGTGTAACAAGTGCTGTTGAAATCTTACAAGATACAGTACATCTGATAAAAGACTGACCCATTACTATGTAACTTTTTCTTCAATTTGTGTAACATATTAAACTTTGAACAAATTGCTGGTATAATTTAGTTGAGTCATCTAGTTGGGTGCTAATGTAACACACTCAAAATCATTTCTCGCTGATTTTTTCATGTATTTCTCATGAAGACTCCACGACTTTCATGTGTAACAAGTCATCAGTGTCGAGTCATTGCCATCAACAAAATTTTTTTTGCATTCTTATCCTTCCTTGCACGTTCCAAACTCGAATCTAACAATCCAGATTGGCTTGGCATATTACCCAATATTCAGGTTGTAGCAATGCAACATCCCCATTCTGTGTAGCACGTTTCTTTTTCCAGGCTATGGAATGCGCGCGACATCAACCCCCTCCAGCTTTAAAAAAAAATAAAAAAAAAACCCACCATAAATTCGCATAATTTTCTCCGTCGGAATGGAACATAGAGCAAAAAGTGCATAAAATGAGTCTCCCCATGAGAGAACGGGCACGTTAATAGAGCAGTTAGGCTGGAAAGGTAGTGGGCCACTTAAGCACCCTGTAGCTGTCACCCGAAACCTTGTGGAAGCTTGGCGGTCGTGACGAGGCGGATGGGATGAGAAGGATCATTATCCCGAGCCTAGTCAGAGGGAGTCTGCTTCGAGGATCACGAGTCCGCAATATTTCCAGACCCAACCTAGGTAGGTAGGTTGGGTTGTGGATGGAGAGGGGGGGTACAAGAACAACAAAAAAAAAAATAAAACGAGGGACGGATATGAGGAAGGGTTGCTTAAGGTATCCCGCTAGGCGGGGCCTGGGTTGTAATTTGGAGGAGAAGTCAGATGCTGCTGGTGGGTGTAATTGCGAAACAGCAATTGTATAATTGCACTTTCGATGTTGTACCGTAACTATACTCACAGATGGGTGAATTTGTTGTGGTTGAATGGTGGATCCAACAAACAACTAGAGCTGATGTGACAGATGACAGAATGTGGCAGAAGACAATCATGTCATGTCTGCCACATGTCATATTCCACGCGTGATAACTTATGTTGAGCACGTTTTGGTCACTTCCGACCTAGATAATTATGAACCTAGGTTGCAGAAGCTTGTCCTCAACATCACACCTGCCCTGACCTCTAACCTTGTTGATATTAACCTGTCGATCAAAGCAATTATCCTGTCGACCCTTACACACCTATGAAAAACCACCCAAAAATCATGTCACGTTTCCCATGGGGTGTACCTTCACGTAGCACGGGGATTCACGTAGCACAGAAGAAAAACAAACTAGGTCCTGCAATCGACTTGTGATGAGATCATTCTTATAATATCTCCCAGTAGCTAAGCTTGGTCAAACCTGCTTTTCTTGCCTGGGATTTTTATGGCGCGCTCCAGATTCCAGATGGAAAGTCTTCTGTACCAGAAGCTGCGTTCGGGAGAGTGATGTGTCACAACGTTGTCTTAGTAGACACGTGCGATTGCGTGATCTGGGGCAAGACCCCTCGGAGCGATGGAGATTGAGGAATGGAAAGGAAGAGAAGGCTCTTTCAGATGGGGAGGGTTGTTCCTATCCATACATAATGAGAGGTGGAATGTGTTTCTTGGGCGATCTGCCAAGTTCTTCTTCGTCAGTTAACCTCGAGGGGTTGGTAGGGCGAGGTTGGAGCATCCTTGATCATCTTGAAGAAGACGGGGGAAAAAAATTGACTGGTTTTTCTGCAATTTGCCCTGGAGTTGGGACATTTCTGGTTCAGATTTGGGTGTGGCGAAGCTTAAGGTTTTTACCATTTTATTGTGGTTTTTGCATTCTGGAGGACGGGTTTACGACGTGTGCAAACTGTGCGTCAAAAAGTTGCTCCGGCCCGCAAATTAGCTCCATAAAACTGCGGTTTTGCTACTGTCACAGAGAAAAAACAGGAGAGAAAAAATGGGAAGTGAAAAAGTGGACGTTTTAATGCCGGCTTTAAAATAATGTGTGTATAAATCCATATTTCACGGGCTGCCCACAGACTTGCGGTTGTACAGATGCAAGGTCTCCGCCTGGTAATTAATAACGGCTGTGGATAAGAAGCTGGAATCTATTGGGCTTGGCTTTTCCTCCACATGAAGTCTGTTGTGTGTGTGTTGGGGTGGAGATCGGTGAAAGTTCAACCCATCCATTAAGACCAAATGGGGAAGTTTCGTGGCTCATCCTGGCGTTAGAACAGGCAGAGAGAAATCGACTACCGTGCCGGAGAGAATCAGATTTTTTTTTTACCGTCTTAACATTCAGTCCAGATTTTGATAAATAAAAATAATCGCAACAACATTTTTGTACAATAAATTCGACATTGCTCATAATTTATTGCAGTTATTATTAACGTACATAAGCAGATTTTAAAATAACGAAATGAACAGAAGTTTAAATCGGTTTATTATTTACTAGCTGCGGCACCCGGCGTTGCCCGGGAAGAAATGAATGAAGGGAAAACATCTGCCAGCCAGTACCCCCGTCAACTGTCTGTCTTTCTGTGTGTCCGCCCATCTGTGGTCCTGCTACTCCAACACCTTCAACCTCTCCCGCCTGTATAACGGCAACCGTCATTTCCCTGCCATCTGTAGTCAACCCCCAACATCTCCATCCTCTCCCGGCCTGGGGGTGGAGCACAGATGGCAGGCAAATGACGGCTGGCAGGCGGACAGACAGACAGAGAGAGAGAGAGACAGACAGGCTCACAAACGGCTTTATTTATATAGATTAATTTAATTAATTTCAATCGTCGTTTCTCATAATGCGATTGTGCTGTACCAAATAATTTAGCTATTAAATTAAATTTATTTCGAAATTATTGAACAATCAGGCTATTGTCATGACATGTGAGTCAGCATATTGACACACACATTCTGAAGTCAATCACATATCAGATCATGTTTGCCATTTTTTATTCTGTCCTGCCATCTACACTCTGTTGCATACAACACCGGTTGTTGCTGCACTCGAGTGATTTGTGCCACATCAAGATATACGCTACTGTTGTATCGAAGCCTCGTATGCGTAATTGAGTGAAAGGAGAGCAGACACCGAAGCCCAATAAACGGCACCCGATTTATTGGAAGCTGTGGTCGCAAGCCGGCCGTCCTTCTACGACCTCAAACTCACCTGGGTAGAAAAGACAGCAGTCTCATCAAAACCAGTCCAGTTTCCTAAGGACTCACGTGGGCGACGTGCAAATCCAAATTTATGGAGGATTTCGCCTTAAAAAGACCTGCTCCGTTTCAAACAAAATCCGGACAACACGCGATATTTTTCCTTCTCCCCCACCCCCTCCAAATGGGTGGGTTGCATTCCTTCCAGGATAATACTCTTTGCAATCAGATGATGGCTCCGTCCATAAAGCACCAGGTAGGGTCATAAAAATGACCAGTCTGACTTACAGCCAATCGACCCCGTTCAAAGCGAGAGGGGCCTCGCATTTTGGGGGACGACCTTCGAGTTGTGCAATTTGGTCGTGATTACATCTCCCGCAATGGGGCGGTGGCTTGACCCACCTCAATGGGGCCTTATCTTGATGAGGTGTGGGTTTTTACCTGGGGAGAAGATGCACTTTTGCACGGTATTTATCTTCGCCAACTTTCTCCAGGTAGAGCGACCGGCTAATTTTTCAACTCCATGTGACAAATGAAGGTGTTGGTGTATATTCGAAGGCGGTTTGCCTTCCACGATTGGATAAAAGAGAATTTTTATGCTAGGCGGAGGAAAAGCATGTAAAACGAGGCCATCTGTATGTACTCGGTGTTTCGAAGAGGTAAATTTTCTGGGCGAAAGCGTACTATTCCGCCTCATTCCCGTTGCGGTTTTCTATAACTGAATGTCTGGCGAAAACCTGTTTCTGGTATGGGAAGACAGATATTGCTTGTTTACTTAACTGAATAGTAGGTGATTTGCATAAGGACTTCTTCAGACGGGGGATAATAAGGGTGGTGTGTACTCAGGGTGTGTCATTATAATTTGGACAAGATGGTAATGAGCATTATAATCGGAAAAGCTGGTGCGGCACATTACGAAACATCATGTACGCTCAAGTATGTGCGAGCGTGTTATTATCGCATCTTGAGAGTGAAAATGGTCTGGGAAGCGATTTGACTTCCTAGTGCAAATGAATGACAATCGGAATTGTAGCGACCCGGTTTCTATCGGAATGCGTTTCTACTTCACATGAGATGTGTAGTATTCGCAGCGGAGAAGTTCTCGTCCTAAATTGCACGAGTCAATATTTCAGATATTTTCACCAGCACAACACACGTCAGCAATTGAGCCATAAAATTCATACAGACTAATAACGATGATTTGAGCGACGGAAATTGAAAAACTTTCCTTTCGACCGATTGCTGGTGGCCCACCTCTCGCATGACCGTCCTAATATTTTTTCCAATCTCACACAATATCCGACACGCATACCCCCCAACTCAGCTCGGTGAGAATCCTCCTGAATCTGGGAGTTGGTGGGAAAATCGCCTTTCACTCACGCAAAATTAGGTCGCTTTGTATATGATCCATATTACATGTGGGGAAGGACGCCACATTTTTTTCTAGTACGTAAGAGAACTCCACCTTGATGCCAATTGCCATCCAATTGTTTCCTTGTATAACGATTAGAAGGTTGTGCAACCAAGAAAACGCTCTTTTCCTATTCCCTTCAGTGGGTTAAACGTACCATCAGTACTCATTGTGTTTTCTGGTGTCTCCCTGGGAAAGAATTCGACGCCTTTCCCACATTTACGACTCTTTGTGTAGTAAGATAAGAATCGGACCATTCGTCAGTAGTATTATAACGTAATTTTTGCACCGTTTTGTACGCAGCTGTTAATAGCAATTTTTGCAACATGAAATTTCTGAAGGTTATAGCATAAATTTTTTGTTTCGGCACAATTAAGCCGAAATGACTCCGAAATATCGGAATTTATGCAAATATGGTGAGCGCCCGTCAGGAAATGAATGATAAGCAAAATGTGAGCAGTTGCACCTGCGTGTATATCCATGTCAAGAACCTTGCTGCGTGCTGCCCAACCGAGCGGCAAGGACGAGTTGCGATCCGTCTCGCCCACATCCATCTTTTTCCACCTCCATCAATGGATTTGGGAGGCGTCCATATTTAAAGTCAGACAAAAGGAAGACGACGTCCTCGATGATACATGTCACTAAGTGGGAAGAGGGGGCGGGAGGGTGGGCAGCATATCTTCGTACAGGGTGGTACACTGCTCACTGTTTAGTTATGGGGCAAAAAGTTGTTCAGCTTAGCAACCTGTACGCGAAAATGCTAACTTTGAAGTCTATTTTAATTTTATTAGCAGCTTGCAAAAGTATTAGCTACTAATTGCCGATCAAAACCAATCTGGTAGCTCTGAATTTCAATTAATTTCCGATCACAATTGGCTTCAATGGTTGAACCCAATTTTTGCAATCGTCAAAAGTAACGTTTCAGAGTAACCTAATATTGACTGCTAATCAAAATAACGGATTAAAGGCAATCCACTTGTGCGGACACATGTAATAATTGAAAAATAATACAACGCCCATTTTTAATCAATTTGCAAAATTAATTATTTTGCGTTTCAGGATTCGTCGCACGCCTTTAATTTGCATAAACTATTTTTTTTTCACTTACAGTTCCTTTCTTGCGGGCGTATTTGTTCATTGCACCACCCTGTAGACTCTCAGGTAGGAAGAATGCGCCCTGTGACCGTAATGACAAAGGGCCGGGGGCGGTAAATGTGTGTCGCCTATCACATATACCCATGACCCCATCAGCAATTTTTGCCCCCCTTCGGTCGCTGACAAGACTCCTCCTAAGCGATCACTCAAGTGGGTGGAGTGTCCAAAAGGGTTTGGTCCAGATGAGGACCCCCAAAAGATGACGAAGGGGACCCCAGATTGTCGTTCTCTTCTAGGGTGGGATTAAACGCAAACGTCAAGCTGAGTTAGGTCAAATTCAGTTTCGCTTCTCTGGGCGTGCAAAATCGCCACGACGTGTGTTTGACAGGCTGTGGTCGTAGGAGTAGTAGTAGTTCCACATCTTGCCAGAAGAGCGACGCTAGTGCAGTGGGGCTGAGTTTGTAACCATGTGTGTGTTCCGCCCCCACGCGATTTAAGATCTTTAAAGGACGTGGCCAGCTCACAAAAGATCCTTCCAAGGATTGTGTCGCATTTAAAAGGGTCCCTTTTTGTTGCCAGCACGGTATTCTCCCAAATGCATCGCGCGGTGTATCAAATAATTGTCACTTTGAACCTGCTCCGGAGAGAACTAGTTTGGGGGTCTTTTTTGGAGCATTGGCCACGTTCTGGTGGCCATGAATGACAACTCACGGCAAACAGGAATGGACCATTTATCACGTCCAACAAAATGCAGACCGAGTATGAAAAGTCGGCTGCGTTGCATCACCAACGATCCTGTCAAGATTAGAGTGCAGACAGAGGCTTAGAGGAGGTCCTTCTGACTGTATTTGGAGTTTAGCATGTCTAGTATCCGTGTGTGAGAGTGACACGTGCAGTTAGGTAAGGTTAAGACTCTGAAAAAAATTTCAACTAAAAAAAATGTAGTCGGACCCAGCCCAGTATTTTATTAATCCACTCTTTTGTTTCCCCCAAAAATGTGGCTGCAGATGCCAAGGCAACGGATTTAATGGCGTCATAAAAGGTTCAACTTTACAGTGTAATGCTACTGGTTGGGCCATGAATTATAAAATAGCCCTAGTTTTAACGGATCTCGTAAAGTCGAGTACGTAGTGGCTTTAATGAGTCGGCCATTTTTTTTGCACCTCTCCTGCAAATCTATCAAAAAGTGGGCAATATTAGTCAAGGCGGTTGGAAAGGCTGCTTTATGCCGGGGTTATATAGTGATCGCTCCTTTCTGACATTCAAGGGCACCTGTCTCGCACTTATTACTTTGTTAGTTTTGAATCGGTGAAAAACGCGAACTTTCAACTAATTAAGTAATCGCTTATCATTTTAATGGCTAATGGCAGCATATCCGTCTCTAGCTTATGGCACATTCCGATATCATTATCTGCTCTCCAGAATGAGTGTTATTGTATGCAGGTGGGTGTGTCGATAGCGGTCACGACGTAGGTGATAAGCGACCGTTACAATGGCTACATCTCATTGACATATGGCAATGAGTTTTAATTACTCGCATTGCAACATTCACTCCTCAGCAATCTATCATCGCTTGACATTTTTAGCCCGTTCCAATATGGGCGAATCTGATCCACGTCACTGGTTACAAAAAAATAATGCATATTATTTGAGAGGTAAACAAGGGCTAATTAGCGACAATCCAACGACGTTGACACGTTCTGGAGATATGCGACGTGCTGGTGATGAGAGGATGACATGCACTGTATATTATTACGCGGCCTACGCTCGGCCTGCTAATGCCATTATAATTGCAGGGTGTTTCACGACTGACATCAATCACCGTGTAAGTTCTCGTAGCCATAAATAGCACTGCACCTCCATTAATTTGCATACCAGAAATTACTTGTTTTTATACCCTCCCAGTTTTTTTTTGGGTTGCTTCCGCTGCTCTAAATTGCTAGGGGAGTTAGTACAGCGAATTGGATTGGAGCCGCACTGTAAACACAGCCCGTCAGGTGGGAAACGCCACACGTTGGTAAAAGTTTTTGCAGAAATTTTAACCATCCATCGTGTGATGAGAGTGGATTTCCTTGGCGCAGGGCGACTGACGTCAACCCTTACCCCCCAACTGTCCATCTTTGATCCGAACCAGTTCATCTCAACTTCTTAAGAAAAGAAAAAAAAGAGGAGCCGGTTCAACTTTCCCCCACAATTTTTTACTGATCGGACTTAAAGGTTTCGATTTTCCGGAATATATAGATGGATGAGTCGGATTCTTTATAGACGACCGGAAAATGCTTCTGTGTTACGGAGTGTGTGGGAACAGGCCAGACCAACTGGTTCTTACGATCATCCTGATTTTTTTTTCTTTCTTTTTCGTACAGCGCGTGCAGAGCCTGAAAAATTGCTCCTTGACGGGTATAGGGGATAAAAATTAGTTGTAGCGCTGAGGGGAACAATCTTCCCGCCATTCATCGAAGGATAGGAAAACGGCGGAGGAGATGGTGTGCACTCTGGTGGTCTCATTTGTATGACAATTCTGGGCGGCGAAGCAGTCACGTCCTCCACCCCTTTTGTTTGAATACCGGTTGCACGCGAGTACCTGCCCAGGAATTCATATGTTTGATAATTTTTCAGTCGGTAGATTTGCTCGGGTGATAAATCCGACTAAACTTTGCTTTTAGGAGAGGCGGATATCAGTGTGGACTGTGTACTCTGCAGGCATGTTGGGCTGTCCATAAGTGAATGGAAATGAAAAGTGGCGAAGGCGTTTTCTTTTCAACAATTCAATGCCCTCTCGATTGGGGGGATTCATATTTTAACTGTCAGTGTCTTGTGGGGGATTATTAATCATGGATGCCATTTTTGTGTGACTGAACCCGTTTTCTTCTGTTATTTCCAGATGCGCGACTGGCCAGGCCAGCGTTCCATTCCTGAAACCCCCGGTCTCCATCCCCTATCCAAATGAGTATAGTCGACTCCCTGCCTAATGTGTACGCCAACGCGACCTGCAATCCCGGATACTTCATAAACTCCAGCTCCTCGCTCAACCCGATCCTCACCTACTTCCCGCAAGTGAAGAGGGAGATACCCAGCCCGCACTTCGGAGTGGTGACCACGACCGCCGCGGCCCTGCCTCCTTTGCCCCGGAGCCACCCGCTGTACCAAACCATAGGTGTCCCGCGAGAGGAGTGCGCCTTTTTACCCCATGGTGAAAGGGTAGCACCCAAGCCAGCTGCCTCTTCCTATCTGGTCGCTCCAACCACCATGAGAGAGAAAGACTCCAGCCCAAGGAAGATGATTGGGTTGGGCAGCCTTTTCCGGGACATCTCCCCTAAGCAGGCGTCCATCTACCCGGAGCAACGAGAATCCGGGGTTCCCAACGGTGCGGTGCTCAGACCTTTGACGGTGCAGGTCCCCGAGCCAGATCCGGAGATGCCGTTCGACCTGTCCAGAAACGCGCAGAGGCAAGACCCGCACATGAGTCCAGCCAGCAGGCCCAACTCGGACAGCATGGAGGACCAGCCCTTGGATCTGAGGATGGACCACAAGAAGTGCAGGCTGGTGGAGGAGGATGAAAATCGGAATGTGATCATCAGGTCGCCGTCTCCGCAGCAAATCCGATGCAAGTCCAAGTCTCCCGAGAGGACTCCTCCGCCGCCTGCTCCTGACGTACCGCTATCGCCGGTACCCAGTACAAACTTCCCATCGCCGATCTACGCCCGTCCTATCAACCATATGGTCTTAGAGGCCATGTACAAGAACTCCATTCCGGCGTACCCGCCTCCAAGCCCCGAGCGAGTAGTGCCGTACCCTGCCAGGCCGTACCCTCCTTTCCTTGGTCCGGCCATGCTCAACGGCCATCCTCACCACCACCATCCTCACCATCACCACCACCACCACTTCGACATGATGCGATCCGCTCCCATCGAGCGCATACACCAGAAGCCGTACCAGGAGGTCCTGACGCCCCACCTGAACAAGATGAAGGACCGGTACGCGTGCAAGTTCTGCGGGAAGGTGTTTCCTCGGTCGGCCAACCTGACCCGACACCTTCGCACCCACACGGGGGAGCAGCCCTACAAGTGCAAGTACTGCGAGCGGTCCTTCAGCATCTCATCCAACCTGCAGCGACACGTCCGGAACATACACAACAAGGAGAAGCCCTTCAAGTGTCCGCTCTGCGACCGGTGCTTCGGACAGCAGACCAACCTGGACAGACACCTCAAGAAGCACGAGGCGGATGGTCCGACCATACTGGACGGCGCCAGTCCTAAAAGACACGACGTGGTGGTGGACCGGGAGGAGTCGTACTTCGAGGAGATACGCAGCTTCATGGGGAAAGTGACGGAGAATAAATGCGTGCCCATGGTCGGAAACAGCCAGGCGTTTCCGGACCACGTTTTGCGGAAAACGGACATGTCGCCGTCCGGTTCGTCGTCCAGCAGCGCGAGGGACGAGTCTTCGGCCAAGTTGGACGACGGGATCCATAGGGACGACGACAACTCCTCCAGATCTCCGTTGTCTCGGCAAGGAAGCAAGTGTGACAGTGTGGCCACGGAGGAAGAAGCTCCGGTGGTGGATACTACAGAGTCGGAGAGCTCGACCAAAGACGGTCCAGAAGCGTGACCTTAAATGACAAAAACTTTTTTTTCCAATGGTGCTTTCAATGGGACATTCTGGTGCAAAAGGTTACCACGGACTAGGCCTTATTTATAACGTTTTTTTATCATTAGTTTCTAGAGGCAAAAAAATATATAAAAGTCAGCATCAAAATATTTTGGTACAGCAGGGCTACCTGAAAAAAGAACTAGTCAGAGTCAGGTCACGAATTTTTTGTGTACTGTACGCATTCCCCACGATATGACAAAAAGATTGTAACCAGCAAACGATGGATCCAACGCACATATCTCAACTTAATGGTGTTCCAAGTGATGTTCCTTGACAACAATTTGTTTATTTTTTTGTGAGTATGACTCTTCCTTTCTCTGTGTAGGAAATTATATGTGATTCAGTCTCCTAGTTCAATCATACTTGTGCCGCACCGAAAAAATTATCAGATATCGACATTACATTTTTGATTAACTTATATATGTAATGCAGATCATCAGCGAGTGTTACTAGCCAATAAATTGTAAAATATTTAAATCAAAACCTTTTCAGTTCATCCATTCATTGCAAAATAATAATCATTTTTAATGTTATTCTTGCTTATGTTGCTAACTCCCAGCTCGTAATTTCTTCTTTTTTTTAAAGTATGAAATTTGAAATTAACGGTACGAGGACATTGCTCCTTTCAGTGAAAGCAATGTGCAATGAGTTGTCCGCTATTTTCTGCTTTGCTGGACCATTTCATCCGTCCCTTTCAACCTCCGCCCCACTGTCCAATTCTCTATGTGCACTCGGGAATAAGAAGCACAACTTTCGATACATAAACCTAACTGCTTTTGTCTTGGGTTCCCACATTTTCTTCCTCTGGAATTTACCTCTACACTATCTTTCTATCTACGTCTATCTGCTTCTGTTCACTTCACAAGTCTATCACCTGTCTATGCATGCCAATCTTCCCGTTAGTCTGTCACTCTATCTATCTGCTTGTCTCGTCTGTCCAATCTCAATATTATCAACCCCGCACCTTTCATAACATCATCGTGAATATTTCTTGCACCCATTTTTTTTATTGCCCTAATCCTGAAAATGCCACCCACAATGCTGGAATCCGATTGATACACCCGATCGCGTACCTAGCAGCTTTCACTTGATCTTTTTGCTTATAGTATATTGTAACAGGTTTTCTCTCTTGGCATCTGTTGTTATTTCACTAGTTGATACACTTCTTTATATGAATTCTGCTTGTTTCTTACAGTTCCTTGTAACATTTTTTTTTCTCTTTCTCCTAAGCCAATCTGACCAATGTTGAACAGGGTCCTGGCCTCCCCAAACACGTGCCTTAGGACACATCAGGTACACACTTCTCACGTGCCAGCCTGACCCCAAAGCTACAGATCTCCTTCTTTCCATACATACACCCCCCAATGCCCTCCAATTACCCAATCGTGCCTGGCCCGCAGCTTAGGATTACCCCATGCTGATTCCAGCGGGTCCCAGATGCCCTCTCGGACCAGTAATTGTGACCAATCATCCCCCGGATTGTTCCAGGCCACCTTGGGGATTAGGTGTTGGCAAAGAAACAATTAGGAGGAGTCATGCGCGTCTTATTTCTTCTGAATCGTGATGTTGGGAGAGAGAGACGGGAAGGTGATGCGCTGACATTTTTTGCTCAACTTTATTTTAGGTGACCTCGATTCGATGCACAAGTTTGCGGTACAGTGCGGTACATGCCATATATTTTTGCTACTTTTTCTGGAGGCTACAAGCTGGAGTTGCATAATATTGTTGCATTTTTTCATCACTTTTATGCGGCTCTGGCTAGACATAAAGACATTATTTAGTATACAAAAGATGTGAATTCTTTTTTTTAAATAGTGTAACACAATCGGGCGGTAGTGTTTGCTTTGTTAGGCCGTGGGAAAAAATGTCGGAATACATTTTTTTGGTATTTTTCTGAGGTTGTGGGACTCTTTTTTTAATATACATGTACACATCGCATTCCTGGGTGATTTTTTTTTCATCACCTGACTTCTGGTACTTTTTGATGCCGCTTTGTCCACGCCGTCCATTTAATTCACTCCACTTGTACAAAAAAAATCCGGTGGGAATGACCTCAAGTTCACACTTTCTGGTAGTACCTTAAACGATATTATGCAGTGCACTTCACTGCGGCGTGTTATGTAAGTGCTACAACCGCACTAGTCATGCGTGTGAAGAAATTTGTGTTTTTTAAATGCATACACTATGTCACAAAATGTACAGTACGTATAGATTTATATGCAGCAAAAAGAGATGTCACTCATAAATTATACAGTACAATTTTTTTTGGAGTGCTTTTATTTCTATATACCCATTTTTGTAGATAGTGTATAAGACCTCCCCGTATTTCTAGGACCAATTCTTGTATAGAGATGTTAATTCAAAAGATATATACACGACGCAATAAAATTATTCTGGCAATGATGTCCCTGGTCTTGTTTTGTTTTCCCTCACGCATACTCTTGAGAATGTGTCACGACAACTTTAAAAAAATTAAGGGTTGTATAGGTGCCCCCTAGACGTCACAGGCAATTGGGAAAATGTGATCGTTCAGCACGCAGAAAACCTCTCGCAATGGATGTGTAAGCAAAGCTTCATAAATCCTAAACAGGTTCCTCCGTTTTTCAGGTGTAAATAACAGTCTCCCGGTACGTTTCGTACCTTATATTTTTTTACCTTCCTATTTTTTAATTGGACCATTGTCTGCTCCCTGAAATATGAACGGCTTCTTCTTTTCTAGCCGTGTGATTCAGAACCGTTTCGATAATTGACCGCATCGTTTTTGCCTGACCGATAAAATATTCGAACCCACCCCAAATTGGCAGCTCATTCTCATAGGTTTTTAAAGGGGTTAATTGAGTTGAGCAGGAAGGGAGGGATAATACGAATAAATTTCCATACAGCCTGCTACTTCTCCAACTACTGTTCCGATAGCATCATGGCGTCGGAATGCGGCTAACATAGAGATTCACTTACGAGATTTATGGTGCGTATTGGGAGTGAATTGGAAGTCAAAAGATGGCGGACAGCAGGATCATTTATCTCGGTTGGCTCCCATGCTTGTCGTGATTGGCCAAACTGCTCAAGTTATTATGTAAAAAAAAAAGTTTGTCCTGAGGTCATTTTTTGGAAGACTCCCATTGATAGAGGGCAGACCCCTAGATAAGGCGGAGGAATTGAAAGGAAAATACGAGTGCTCCTGTTGGCTCGACCTCGTTAGCCGCATACGAATCGGCAGGAGATAGAGGAGGGAATGACCAAACCTGCCTCAATAAAGAAAATAAACAACGGGGTTGATGAGACGAGGGAGAAGTAGAGTTAGGGAGGGGCTGTTCTGTGCTGGGAAGCTGGTGCCTGGTGATCACAACCTGAATAAAATGAGGCAATCTCAAAGCTGAAAACCAGGGGTTAGTCACTCGTGTAAGTACTGAACAGCAGGGTGATACTGAAGGTGTCTGACACTGACCGAAAGAAAGCGCCTATGACTATAAAAGGACTGTCAAAATCAGTTCAGAAGGTGACAAGTGTGTCGCTTTTTTTTGCATATACGAGTACAAGAAAATGTCATATGATGAGTACCAGATAAGTGTATTAATCTCAAGATACTTCCTGTGGATTGCCTTGGATTGCTCTGCAAAGAGTAACGATGGATGAGTGACTAACCCCTCCGATCATGACTGAAGGTGACTGAACAAGCAAGGACTGTGTACACCTGACAAAGGAAGTGATTAACCTCGGCCAAACACCACGCAAGGTCGAATCATTATTTTTTGCACAAAACATGGAGACGACACTACCCACTTTAGATTCACTTAGTTATTCAATATGGCTAAGACTCCTCCTTTTTTGTAGAAAAAATGTACAAAAAAACATGCTATCCAGCTGTGGATTTGCGAACTCTGCGCTGGGGACAGCAGTTGAGCACATTGTTGAGGAGACAACCGGCATTCCCATAGAAGGAGTGGTGAATTACGATCTAGGAGGGGAAACTTTGGGTGGGGTGGGGTTGTGTAGTGTAGGGGGCGCACGTTCAGGGCAAGGGCGGTCGTGCCAACCCGGCTCTTACCTTCTCCCGATCGGCTCCCGTTAACTCCCAATCCTACCAGGGGGAGACCTGATAATAAAAAATATATAATACAAGCAACAAAAAAAAACTGCCTCCAAGGATCGTGCCTCCGAGGCTATTTCCTCATCCAGCCATATTGGATTTCATGGCTCATCCCGTGTATGCTTGCTAATTGAACAAAAATGGCACAGTGCCGTTAAGACATTCATGTTCTTTATGCCGGCGCAAAATATCACTTATATCTTCCAAACAGTCAGTCACGACAGATATAAAAAAGTAGTAGTGGGAAAATGGCATACCCTACATAAAAGTGTGTACGTGAGAATTGTTGTCACTGGCGCGTGTCTCAATCGGTTTGGAAATATTTTTCAAATTTTTTGAATGATTACAACAGTGCTGTCATAAATTGGAGAGTTTATGGCGACAAAAACCAATTTGCTTCCTGGGACTACCTGGGGAATAAATCAAAAAAAGATGGTAAAAAGTGAACAATTCCTGCTGAGATACTCCCAGGTAGGGCCGTGGGGACTCCAGCGCAATTGTTAATTGTGGCGGCTTTTTTTTCTTCTCATTCTTCTTTATTCCTCCAGCTAGACGGCTTTAAGCTCAAACTGGAAGATTTAGGTTGAGGACACGGAGTAAAGGCCCAGCCCACAAAGCACGATCCTCATTGTGCTGCAGTTGGGCCAAAGTAGCTGCCATTATGTCCGGACTTCTCCTTGCCACCAGGCCCACACATTACTAACGTTTTATCTCCTTCATTTAATCTATCATTAATTCGCCCACTCAGGTTTGTCTCTCGTTTTTTTCTCTCTCTCTGCACATGGAGTTAGCCACATATTGGCTGCAACAATTGGAGGGCATAAACAATGAGCTGTGGACGTGATACCAGTTATTTTGCAACTATGTTATGGCGATCTAGTTGCTGTTGCCAGAGTATGAGTCACGTGCGTAGATTTTAATCGAAGAAAATTAGTTTAGGCTAATACAGGGTGCGCAAATAAGAGTGCTCTCGCTGATAGTCAGCTGAGAGCATAATTATCTGAATAGTGAAGGCGAGATAGTTGGAAGCTTGTTGCTATGGGAATGAATTCTTCTGGACTGGTGATCATATCAGTCGATGTTATATACGGGCTTCTGTCTGGAATTTTTGCCTGTCTGATGATTGGGATCGAGGTGCCTTAGTTTGCTTACTGGTTAACACGATGTGCATTATATAGTCGTGTAATATGGGCACAGTGCTGGAGTAATCTTGTCATCAGGATGCCTACAATGCTACTTCAGATTCCTTCATCCATTCCACCTCGTTAAATATAGAGTATAAATTGGTGTGTTATTATCGGAAGAGTCAAATAAGTTACGTGCGCACGTTAGAAGCACTTCTTTGTGGGCTTTATCTGTAGACGTGCCTCTGATTCAGTGGCACAATGACAGCGGATTACTCGGCTGATATGAGTTTGGATTTATGTACTGCATAACCAGAACTACTCAAGTGTGTCACGGCCCAAATATGTCAAAGTTGAAAGCACCTTCAGCTCTGTAACATATTAGTAAGTAACTGCAACAAATGTTTTTAAATGGGGCCGAAAGGAATGAACATTTTATATGGTACGCTCTCTTATTCAGTCATCAAAATAATTGCGACCTTTATTTACTCATTGATCTTACCTTAACTTGCTCTGTGATGCTACATATCAATAACAGGCGTAATTATTAAAGAAAGTTTTATCTTAGTAATGAAGGCTTCCTGATTTGCAAAACTATTATAGTCACATTTAAGTTCAAATTTAGCAACTAAATACTGTATATGTACTGTACAGTAGAATTATGCGATGACTACTTCAAAACATTTCCCCCTTTCACAAGATTATTGGTACATTAACAATCACTTACTCCCTCATTTGTCATCTTGAGCTTCCATGGACAAACTTCTCTTGAACTCTTCCTCAATAAATTCAGGGTTTTCGACAGGCTACTTAACGATAATTCCCATAACGACAGCACTTTTTTTTCTTCAAAAGAGTGCTATTAGTAGGCTATAACCTTGTCAACAGCTTCATTATTAACTCATTAATAACCCCCCTTAGATTCGCAACAAACGCCCAGAAAAAGGCGTGGTGATTCCTATATAAGCAATGCTCCCATCTCCATGGAATGCATAGGTGAAGAAGGTTGAGGTACAACACGCACCCATACCATCAGAGAAGAGTGTCAGACAAACCAAAGGCTGGCCAGGCCACGTCCTCTTTACGAGCATCTCCACCAGAGCCAGCGGGGGTTCCCCGCAATTCCCTGAATGGCTTTTGGCACGCAGGTGAGCGACGGACGTTGGGCGCATCGCACATAATTCCTGAAAACCACCCGCGGGTTTAATGGAAGCCCCCGCAATTAAAAGGTCACGGGGAGGAGGTCGCCTCTGGGCAGCCGGTTTTAATTTGCGGTGTCAAGTCCGGCAGGAAAGTGGTCGGTCTGCCTCACTCGCTTTTAGGTCTGGAGAGTTTCATAGCCGTCGTAAATAATGAAGCGCACCTCAAGCACCCCTAACCAAAATATTGCAGATTTTCCCAACAATGGACTTGACCTGCTTCTCCCCATTTTGCAAGTAATGTAGTCCAGTTTGCACCGAGCGGTTGGTGGAAATTACCTGAAGAAATTTATATATCGAATCAAAATGATGGCTAAGCTGTGGTAATAAATAAACTCAGGGGGTACTCGACCTCGACCCGGTGGCAAATCCCAATAAGAAACGCCCCCCTCCCTAGAATTTTCCCTCACGAAATGCCGCGAAAAGGTCGCCGAGGATTGACGATAGCATCTCACTCGTAGGCGCACAAGTTTCCCTGGACTCTTTTACATACACTCCAAGTCATTAGAAAGAAGTCTGATGTTCAAGAAAATTGCGTGAGGTCAAGCAGGTCATTTCTTATATTAGCACTTTACTGGGTGTTGCGCAATTGGCCAATTATCTGACCGAAAACCCTGCAATTAGTTTCGGTAGAGTCTACCATCCATCACTCTGTACCACTGGCGCATAAATAATAAATCGAGCCAAGAGTGGAATGACAATGGCATCCGCTTCCTTAATGGAAATCTTCATAACTAGAAGAAGCGTGACCAGAGGAGACCTTGGAGACCACTCGAGGAAAGGTCGCGTGTTTTTTTCATTTTTGCAGCCTTCTTGTCCTCTTGCTGTCACCCACACCTGAGCCCAATCTCATTGACCTATCGCAACCCGAACTTGCCTAGGATATAAGGAGCCCCCATTAGGAAGCCCAAGTCTTTTGCACCCTCTGTCTCCTCCACTTTTCTTCTGGGCGTTTCTTTTTGGCGGAGGACCAAGCACCTGAGGTCTCTCGATGGACCGCCCCGGACCAAGGCTGATGAGCACTCTTTCGCAATTACAACATGGGCGTGGTCATTTCCTAATATATAAGAAGAAAAAGAGGGAGAAACTCCAGGAGGCATAGGGTGACCGATTAAATACGGGTTTTTGCTATGGAATTTAGCCAATTTCTGAATAAATATTTTATGGAAATATTGATGCAATATCTATAAAAGAAAAATTGAGCCATCTGCTTCTTAAATAACTTAATTTAGTTATGTATTTATTTCTGAAGTCCATACTACCCATTTCCTTTTTCCTTTTGTGTTTATGTAAAGAATATCAAAAGTAAAAGAATTAAATAATTAAATAATGCCAGAAAAATGGTGCTTGATATGGACATAAAATAATGCAAAAATATTTTGATGAACGAAGTGACCTCACTTGACCATGCAAAAATTTATGTTTGCTTCAAAAGTATGGCCTCCAACCCCGGACAGGGACAACACATAATTCTTCCCATATTTATGTACAGTACATTTCAACTTACGGGCGTTCCTGTTCGATTCCTATTAATTATTACTCTGGCGTGACCTGAACCGATCTGATTTTTTCCTAGCGGATTTTACGAGAATGGTCACATAACGAACAAAATATGTCTGGCATCCTTTAGAGTTTAGATCGGATTATAACTTTCCCTGACAGCCTTATGGACAATTAGTGGTGGATTAGCCGGGCTATCAATTTAACCCGATATCATCAGAGTGCACCAAGCGTCAAGATACGCCTTCACATTGTTTCACATAAGCTCCCATGCACTATTTGGGCATAACTGGCTCCCAGCCGATTAATGGCACGGTTGGACAGTACAAGAACTTTCAATCAGACGAATCGAACTGGCATAGGTCCAGATTGACTTCTGGTCGACAGTCATCAGATTTTTTTGAATTGGAGCGCGTGAAATTGCTCCACACTTGATCACAGTCGGGGAGGAGTGGACAAGCCAGAAGAGTAGATGATTCCAGAAGCTGGTCCAGTCCCCCTAATCTGACTCGACCTGAATACGAGATGAAGGAGAGGGACAATGGCCCCTCCCTCCTTCGCGCACCCTGATTTCTGCGGAATTTTTTCGCCACGTCCATCCAACCACTTCTTGTAAAAAGCAGCAATGGAAAGTCAGATGTTTGTTGTGCTAAATTCAATTTATTAATTGTTATTACTGTATTGATGTGCAGAAGATTTTAAACAATGGCTAAACTCTTCCTATTTGCACGTATTACCTACTCTTACAAAAATGCGGTTACGCGGATTGCTACCTGGTTGCTACAGGTTGTGTGAAAAAAATTTCGCGTGTCTTTCCGTAGGATCGAGAGAAATCAAACCAGATGCTGTCCGCTGCCTCCTTGATAAGTAATGTCCATTGGCGACGCTGTACAGGAGCTGTACGTGCTTTTTATGCTTTTTTTCCTGTCATGAGTAAACATCAAGTGTCGCCCGGAAACTGGTTTGGCTGAATTCCTCTGCATTGTTTCAAGCGAAGAGGAGAGATTGAGAGTGGCAATCGAGAAGCAAGTGAACATAAGTTTCATTACGTAATTCCCTGCCAAGGCATGTTATTTACGACTCTACTCTTTTTAAAGAGTAGATCCTCTAGCACAGTGATACTGTAAGTGCTAAGAGAGTTAACATGTTGCAAAACCTGAAGATAATTATGACAGCTCCTGTTATGAATATAATTGTGTAATTTTTGTCGTTTTTGCTACGAAATTGCTGGCAGACAAACCGCAAAAACTTGCGTTAGAAATCATCAGGTTTTCAGGTGTCCGGTGAAAATCGCGTGTGGTTTACCATATACCTTCAACCCCTATCAGCCAAGGCGTGTCTCTCATCACACAATTTTTTTTTAAGTGTGTATATAATGCGCAGTGTAGAAAGTGATGCTTACTTTCTCTATGATCATTACATCCGGCGAAGAGCACATTTTGGCACAGTTTTTTGGAAGCTTCTCCTTGAATTGGCCTCAGGCGCCGGCGCCTGAGACCATCCTCATCTGAGGGCCGAATGATGACCAGGTGCGGAGGAAGGCCGTTCTTCATACCACTCTTGAGAATACTAAGCAGTCTTTCTGGACCCGGTTGCAGATGCTCTCCTTTCCTGTTCCTTTTTTTTTCTTTCCACGTTTCGACACACCTTATCCACATGGGTGGAGTCGCAGTCCAACTACCTTCTTTAGCCTCTGGGGAAGTTGAGTTTTCTCTTGGAGAGTTGTCTGTAAGAAACTCTTTGCTTTTTCTACTTCCCTTCGTGTTAGGATCACCATTTGAAGGATCCGCAGTTATGCGACATGATGAGGATCGTGTGTGGTAAGATTGGACTTGGGCCGGTTATGCTGTCATGCAGGATGTGCTCCGTCACGATGCATGCGGATAATTATTGCTCCGCACTGGACCCACCCAAGCGCAATATTAATCATTTCTATTGATTCATTTTTGCAAAGTAATTCATGCATATTTGCAGGAAAATTCCATAAAAGTAACAGTGATTTTTTTTTCAAGTCGTGTAAGGACACGTTATTCATGACTGATCTTGGTAGCACAAATCTTCGCCATTTTGCAAGCTGGAGAAAGGGTGCCCCCCAGTGCTAATGACTGGAAAATATTGCAACCGCGTGTTCATATATACCTCCCTCCGATTTTTGCATTGACCAGAGGCCAAGTAGCTTCCATAAATAATTGCCTGGAGGGCAACGATGTGTCCTGATCGTGGGCCGTTCGTCTTCGAATTAGGCGGAAACCTGGTGTAATAAGTGAAGATTAGAGTGGTGATAGTTCCCGTCGTGAACAACTTAGGTGGGAAGCAGGTTGTGACAAAATGCTCCCAAAATTTTGCAAAAAAAACAACAACAACATTTAACACCAAATTTTATTTGTGGTGTTAAAATAATGCGGCGCCTTGTCCCTCTTCTGGGCAAATATGGTGGTAATTTGAAAATGACAGGCGTCAGGTCAGGTGTCCAGGCCAAGGGCTAACTAGACCTGACCGACCGGTGTTGGAAAATATGTCCCGGAGGAATAATTTTCCGCATGTGGGTGACGGCTAGGCCAGAATACCACCGATTTACACCTAATGACCGGTGAGACAAAACAGGTTTCTTTTTGGGAGGGACAGGTTGATTTTGCCAGGTTTGCCATCACAATAATGCTGCGCGGAACACAGATGTTGAAGAAATCGACGAAATTTTTTTCTTCTTCGTTAGTGCAAATTTTTTCGTTTCTTTTGTCGTGTCCACGGGGTATAAAGATGTCGTATAGTTAAGGGTAGGCTTGTCCGTCGATAAATCTCACTTTCCCTGCGGAAAGAGGCCACCGGGGAGTAGTTGTAGTAGTGGTCATTCCTGCAGTGGCAGTCCAGTCCGATGCATAATTTTTCTGGAGGTGGTCAATTCGGTAGCTTGCCCCTCGTCGCATGACTAGACACGTGGAAACACTTTATCATCACTCCGCATTATATTACCGTATTTCTCGACGCTAATGTTGTTGCACTCACATAAATGATCTTGCAGTGAAGCATCATACTTGTCATGGTGCTGGCCGTACATATTGCCTAGTGTCACCAACATGATAAGGAAGATATATATTGCAATGTGGTTATAAAGTTATTTATTGCAATAAGTAACACAGGGAGTTGCTTGTGTATTAATTAATTTATTAGTTACACCCCGTCAAAATCGTACATTTAGACATGTTGAGCTATAGCTAAAGGTGCCTAAATGTACTATTTTGACTTGTTATTACGTATTCGTAATAACAATATTTCGTCATTAATAGATATGAAAAATAGAAATTTTTGGAATAGCCACATTTTGTTCCTTGCTCTATTCCATTGCATCATCAATTAAATTTTACAAGTACTAACAATAAAATAAGCGAATAAATTTTTTTACTGACGTTCATGCAATGGATGAATTAGTTTTATTAAAAGATCTTCCGAATTAGTTGAACTGGAAGTATATACGACACTTAAGTTTGTTTATATAGTGCCAAGCATCTATTAGCGCCGAACGGCCCGTTAAAACGGTTGGAAAATTCCGGGGCTTAAATGAATTACTTGTGTTTTCTACATACACTTCCATGGCTATAAATCAACGAGATCTTCCCGCCCACAATTTATGCCTCGTCCGCAAAATTCAGGTTCCGTCGCTTACAAGCTTCCACCTTGCAAAGGCGACAGTAATTTAAAATTTACAGCCCATGTAAAGTAAATGACAGCAGTCCTCTCCAATCATCGCAAAAACGCATACTTTCCACGTGTGCACTCGCATTTTCCGCGTCAAAATCATACCAGCACATGTCCCTACCACAGCGCATACTGGTTTGGTCTCTCATACGCAATACACGTTTTTTTGATTTACACCATAATTGGAGCGCCTTGCTCTTTTTTTTTGCATACATGTAAAAGTTGGGCAGACTTGGCCCAGCAAGCCATCATGGCGTCCCTTACCCTTCTCACCTGACTTTTCTTATCACCATATATTTGCATTCAATTAGTAGGCATCAGGCAGTGGCAGAAAAAGGGCCAAACAGGTTTCGGGTGGGGTTTGGGGAGCGATTTAAGGAGTGCAAAGCTGGATTTTCTGTGCTTTTGTTGCGCCGGACGCCTACCTAGAACGTGTGGCCGTGTGAGGATTTGTGTCGCACTCGCCGAGAAGGCAGGGTGAAAAATGGGGCCCAAGCACTGATCTCTCGATCGCAATAAATATTAGACTAGTTCCGACCAGTACGGTTTTCATTGGCACAAAAATTTTGCACGGAATATGCCACTCCCACCATCGCAAATTATAGTCGACCTGGAAAAATCATCACTTGCTGGAGCGCATTTTTGCGCCTCTTTTCAGTCTCGTAATAAGTTGCATTCAGACACGCAAAGATACATCTAACTAGTGCGCTATACATATGCTACGTGCCGTGTACACAAATGACTCTAATGTGCAAAGAAAATGCATTGCCGTGGGAATCTCAACCGGAAGAAATGAAGCTGATGTCATCGCACTTAGATGAGCTCGGTTGGAGATATTTGCATTTAAATAACTAATAGGTGTTGCTCATTTTAATAAATTTAATAATGTATTAATATTTTCATCAACTATTTATTAATTAGTTCATGAGTTATTTTATTTGATATTTCATTAATTATTTTGTTAATTGTTTTATTGCTTGTATTCCTTAATTTTTGTTAATTTTTTGCAAATTATTTTAATAATTGTTTCATTAATTACTTCAATAATTGTTTCATTAATTATTTTGTAAATTATTTCAATGATTATTTTGTAAATTATTTCAATGATTATTTTGTAAATTATTTCAATGATTATTTTGTAAATTATTTCAATGATTATTTTGTAAATTATTTCAATAATTATTTTGTAAATTATTTCAATAATTGTTTCATGAATTATTTGGTGATTTTTTTAAATTCGTTTTATTAGTTCATAAGCAGCCTAGCAGTAAATTATTTCAATGATTATTTTGTAAATTATTTCAATGATTATTTTGTAAATTATTTCAATGATTATTTTGTAAATTATTTCAATAATTATTTTGTAAATTATTTCAATAATTGTTTCATGAATTATTTGGTGATTTTTTTAAATTCGTTTTATTAGTTCATAAGCAGCCTATGCTTAGTAAAGATAGCACAGACTGGGAATCGAACCCGGAACTTTCCAGCATATATGAGTCGCAGGTGCCATTTCTCCATTTCCTCGTGGGCTAATGGCCGTTGATGTGCGGGCAGAAGCAAAGTGTGCGTGAACTTTTGTCTTAACCCCCTCATTCTCCTTCGGGGCAATCGTGATGAGCCGCTCATTCCCCCCAAAATCACTACTAATGGTGAGAACCGCAGCCGATGCATTTTAATTGAAACGCAAGTAAGAAAAAAAAAGCATCTTAAGAGAAAAGGTGGGCACCAAGAAGCTGGGGCCATCAACGCCCCGTCAAAATATTATTATCATGCTAGTCACACGATACTCCACTTGCTTCGAAATTAATCCCCAGACTAATATCCTGTCAGTGCTGTACGTCATAGTATTCCCCTGATGGCTATCTCCATTATTCCGTAGGCTGTGCAGGTTTCTTGTGGACGGATCAGAAAGAAGCGTTATGAGAATATAATGTCACTGTTGCTTATTTTTTTCAAAACTGGTTGCTGTATGTACAATATTTTTTTGAACCTGTTAAATCAGGTCGCGAGCATCGCCCTCGATTGGACTTTCGAGACATGTAGATACGTAGTCTCATCCGTAGTCTCCCCACACATTGAGCAAACAAGAAATGCGGGGCACTCCTACTCTTTTTCGTCCCACACGCGTGTACACATACGGGCCACCCCTAATCGAAAATTATTATATCAGAATCTACTTGAGGCCCGTCACGCTGGAACAATTTCACACTTTCATCTCTGCCCTTCTTTCATCCACGCCTAGGACACCTTTACGGCTTCATATAAAGTTATGCGGTCTAGGGATGAGTCGTAAAACCCAGCATTGTTATAAGTCTGGTGGCATAGCAATTAAATATGCATATTAGTACGACTATAGTGGTCATACTCCCTCGCAAAAAAATACAAGAGACAACGACCCAGTGTTTAGGTTAGTAGTACTAACAGTAATATCTGATTGAAGCAGTTGCTCCCGGCCTTTCAAATTACTCTATGACACGTTCTCACAATTTACACGCATTGTATAGCGTATCTACGCCCTTTCCCTCTCAGAACTATTCGTCTGAGTCACTACTCCACAGCTGGTAGTTTGTAAGATCGGCCCCCATAATTTTAGTCTGTGTATTACGTCTTTTAATGTCGGCTACCGGCACGTTACAAGCGGATACAATAGAGGAGCGATATCCTTGCAGATATGCGGCTAAGTTGTCCGCCGTGTTTTGCTGCCGGTCACAGTTTATAGTGTAGAACACGTGATCACTGTTAGATTGCTGTAGATAGTTGTGTTAACCTCTTGCATCAGCTAATGGCGATTTATAGTTGCTTAGTTGACTGGCCTTCATTTTGAAGAAAATGTGCTCTATTATTAATCTAGCAATGCCAATCCACTAAAATAGTTCAAATCTGAATAGTACATAGGCCGACTATTGCTTACAAAACCAAAGAGTGACAGATTTACCGTCCGATACGTTTTGTCCTAAAATTCATCAAGACACGCCCATAACATTTTTTCCTTCGTAGGACTTGCCTCCGCCCGTATGTAGCACGATTGCGCTCATCAAGGACGCACATACTCTCATATGAAAAAAAAAGCATTCCTTCGAGAACAAAAAGTCGTTATCGTTCCATCAGATATACACAGCGTAACTTCATGAGTCAGAGTGGCAATTTGCAGGTGTCTGTCACCCTGGGCCTCTATGAATGAAAGGAATACCCCGACACACTTCTGCTGCACTTACATAACCCGCCCCTCTTAATGTAAGTGCCATGCGAATAAGAATCGGTTTCTTTTCTGCAAGTTTGCACAGGTCTACCCCCCATTAGTCCACCTTAATTTGGCCAATTGTTGAGCGCGCCACTAACGTATCCTTAACCCTAATTATCCAGCTCCAGGAAGAAAAAGGGGTTGGAAGTTTTTCTTCGGAGGATTTACCTTACCTGGCGGAGGTTGAAGATTTTTCCAGGTGATTTCGGACGGATGGCACCTGGGGCGAGGGCTGGCCGTGACGATGTTACTTTTCGCTATCTTTCTTTTCTGCATTGTTGTGGGCCCTAGGGGCGAACTTCGCACCGTTAGCTTCTCCCACGATCTTAAAGCTGCCTTGAAATAAAAACGCAACCTGTGACGAAATGATTCTAACCTAGTTCGCGGTTCGGGAAGGGGACGATGCAGAATTATTATTGGGACGGATTCCCTTTTTAGTAAATCTCTCGCTTTCTATAGCCATTAATTATGTTATTGTGATGTCCCGCCCGTGTGCGGGAGTGAGGTGTGTAATTTTATATTAAGGTAAAAACAACGCAGATGTAGGAAATTGTCTGGGTAAGATGAATCTCCCCGTGTAATTTCCGGCTGTACAAGAAATGGGAAGGTGTGGCTGGAGGCTTCGTTTTTGCGGAAGAAATTCACACATGTGCTGAGTAACTTTCCATTGCAGTGCGTCCCATTTTTTTTGCAGATATTAAGAATGAGTCTAAATTAATGGTGCATAAAATCATGTACTGTCAGACGTAGAAGTGTTGGTTTAGTTTATTAGAAGAGCCGATGAAATTAGGCCGTGGGGCATGATAGTATCGAAGAATGACATTTCAATTTTGTAAGATAGCTTCTGACTACACCTGTCATTATCTGGGCACAATTTTTAATTTTTAAAATACATCTACGTACATGACTATAGGCTACTATATCGCCCAAAATCGTCACAAAATGGTCAAAAAATTAGGGAACTATAGTTCCCTAATTTTTTGATCCGTGCTTTTATTTCCAGCGAAAATGTAAACACACATTACTCTTTCAACCTGTCACATAATAATAAGGTGCAATACATGTAAAATATGAGTAAAGTTTAGTCGTACAGAAATTTATTATCAACATGATTGTTTACAAAGGTACGGTAACTTAATTCCACACTTCAGCTGGAACAAGCGGTAATAGATACCTGTGTTCTTATAATACGTAATTCTGACGAAAATTATGCTTTACGTGATAAGCATATCTGAATAAGTACTGAAACCAAAAAGAAATGCAAAAGCGCGGTTAACAAAGCCAAGTTTTCAAAACATGTCAGCAATTACCGCCCATCTACCCTTTTTTACTCCCGATTTCCCTGACGACATGATGGATTATTCTCCAACCGCTTTTGATACGATCGGAAGCCACCTTGCACTTTTACGAATCAGTCACGTCCTCCGCGCACCGAAGGTGATAGTAGCCTACGATCCCCCACTCGAATTGTAAACCGCCCTATACCTAGAAGGGGGGTGGAATAAACAGAAACCGTTTTCCCACGTTCGACTTTGGCCAGGCGCGACCATAGAATTCCCTGGGGATTCAATTAGTGGCTACTCACTCCACGACTTTGTTCTTCGGGATACCATCTCGATAGATTCGCCAACTCATAGACTTCTTATATACACACACCTACAGCTGATTTCTACCAGCACACGCGGGACTTGTCGGCAAAGTCTCGCCTTACAAGCCTACTCCCCACAGAGCGGATTAAACATTGGCACAACGTGAGACGCAAACGCAATTCCACCCCCGGGGATCTTCCAGAAGGAATGGTCCAGCTCATCACCGCGCGATGCCGAATAATTCCGGTTGTAAACGGGCCCTAATCCCTCGTGGGGTCCCTGTCTTCCGGGGAGCGGAACCCCGTAGCGGCGGCGTCCCCTCAGATTCGCCCGTTAAAATAATGGCCGCCGTCGGGCCGTACGTTCGCTACCAGAAAAGTAGTGGTCTGGCATCCAACAGAGATGCTGGAGCTTAAAGAGCGTATACACATGCCACCGAGCACATGTTTATTAGGTCGGGGAAAAAGCAAAATGCGGGCGTTTTACTAAAAGATTTGTGGAGGAATGCAGAGCGCAGGTGGTGCGTTCACACGGGGCGATGTCGCTCCGAGCAGGTGTTGGAAGGTCGTTGCTTTTTGGGATTAGAACGATTCCGGAGCAGGTTTTTTTTTCGAGGAGGATGGTATAGGTAAAGGAAAAATATTAGCACGGGAATGAAAGTATTGTGTGTTTTCCCACCGACTTTTCTTGTGCAGTGATTCTGGGAGGAGGGAGGTGGTTGGTTGTGTTTCCCTTTCGCGGTTTGAGAACGGGAACTGCACAAGTTCACAGGTGAAACCGAGGAATTTACTGTCCCGGACGGCACATCTGCCCCGTAACACACCCTCTTTTCTAGAACCTCTTTTTTTTTACCTAGCCCTGACCAGTACTTTCTCTTTCCCCAGAGCATCATTGCTACTTATCCACGCCCATTTTCAACTTCACTGCGTCTTACTGCTTGGATTTTTGCTCGTTTCCTACAAGGCGAGTAACAATCCATCTTTAACCTTGACATGTGGCATCTTGTATTCGAAGCAATGTACCGGAAAATATGATGTGAACGAGATGTCTAGTGCCTATTATAATCATACGATACTGACGTCTGCAAAAATAAAAAAAAACTGAGCATGCTATTATCAGATATCTGTGATATCGCAGCCTGTTGTCATTCTATCAGAAAATGTCAAGGACTGGTCTGCACCAGAAAAGGAGGCGTCACATAAAAGTGTTTTTGTCATACCCACTGACAACAGAGGTTGTATCTTCAATAATAGAGACACACGAGTGACACTCACAAGTCAGCTTTTTATATTGATAGCTTGAGCTGTGAATATTCTGATATGACTATTCAGATCGTGACAAATCACTGTGAAAGTCAGCTTAAAATTTTTGTTGTTCGTAAAATGGTTGCCTAATCCTGATGGCTTGGAACGATATATCAAACGAAATTGTGGCTTTTAAACAGGTTTGCACAAAATTTTAACTACACCGGTCCCAGCATCACTGGTTCACTTTCTGTCCCAGTTCATCACCAGTATACGGACGCAATGCGGCATAGAGTGTTGGGGGGCCGGTCCCTAATTGAGTTTGTCACGTCTTATAGCAGTAGGAGGGGACAAGAAGCTGGGCGGCATTTTTCCAATTCCCCCCGCCTGGTCGTTTACTTGTTTTTACCCGGCTACCGAAGCACGAAGTGTCTGCACGAGGTGTGTTAAGTGGTCACCCAAGCCCACCCAAACGCTGCTCTAATGGTTGCCCGCCTAATTGCGCCAGCACCACAAGACCAGAAAAGTACAACCAGCGCCCGGTTCCATAACGAGTCTCGCTGGTCTCCATTTCGCCAAAATGAAATCATCATCCGAGGGTTCACCCTCCAGGCAGGGACATTCGACAGGTTCCCCACTAAGCCAACCCATAAGTTATGGCCACATTCGGAACTTTCCCTTGTAAATTATACCGGCGCTTCTCCACGTCTATTTTTCCATGTGGATAATATTGTATTGTCTTAATGTTGCCGAATGGTCACGATGAAACATATTGCAAAAAACAATGTGGGTCATGTATGAATTAAATGCCTTCGTGCTTTGTATTAACCAGAACTTAACTGGCAACTTTTTTTTTTGTTTCCTCCATTTTTCTTTTGAAAATTCAGGCTGCATAGTAGCATCTTCTCAAATAGCGTGATGAATGGTCTGCGTGACGGCTAGGGCGTAAGGCTTTTGGGCATTTCGTATGTGACCTCTTGGCCCATCGGACCCCGTGTAATTAGCCCGTAGATTGCACCGGGCCTCGCACTAATTAAAATCAGCATCGAAATTACACGCTAGGCAGCGCCGGGGTCATCACAATTACAGGTTGTAGACCCAGAACAGGTAGCAAGGTGGATGATAGCAGGCCAGGAAGTCACTGCTCAACTTATACACATTAAACAGCCCCCTCTTCTTGCCCTGGCAGGCTGCACCTTGAGGCCACCCTGGCTTGAATTCCTTGAGACAGTTTCAGGTTGCATGTGGTTCCTTTTTCTATGCCAGGTTCAGCACTTTGGATGGGGAAAGTTGTGTGTACCGGAGGCACAGGAAGAAAATTATTTGCTCCCTAGAGACAATTTTAGCTGCTGGATTTCCGTCATCTTTAAAAGTGACGAGCATACCATAATAATCCTTACCTGTGCAGTTATTTTGATTTTTCTTAGCAACTAAGGGTGGGAGGGGAGAATTTTTTGGGGGAAATTTTTAAAACACCTGCTTAATGGGAGGGGGCGGTCACTTTTTTCGAAGAAAAAAGTCACAAAAAAGTCAATTAAATGATTCAAGTGGCTTCGCTTGTGTTGTCCATCCCGGCAACCCCCACCCTACGCACCCCATAGTCGCTACATTTGTCTTATACCAGGGAGTTCCATTCTCAAACCTATCACCCCTCCAAATATTTAACTCTACAATTTAAACTATAGATCCAATAAAATCACCAGCACATGCAAATTAATCAGCACCCTTTTTAGGGCATTTCCAATGGTTTGTTGCAGCCTGACCTTTGACCTGAAAGCCCCTAATATTAGGTTTTTGGTCTGGGGCCAGGCCCTACCTCGGTCTCCATCTGTCTGGTCTCTCGTAATGGGACTGTACAGTGAACACACCTACATAGACATACAGTATATCTCTCCATGTGAACAATGAAAGTATGCCCCTAGCCTATACTAGCGGGGCGGGCGTGGAAAGGGGGGAATATGTAAGGTGAAGGAGACAGGAAGATGACCAAGCCTACACGAAAATTTGCCTATGTAAAACCGCGTCGAACGATCTGCGCATCTCCCCACCCACAGCAGAAGCGGGTGGGGATTTATTATTTCATTAATCCATAGAGCAATGCCACGAAACAGCGACGCCGAATGTCCGTCCTGATGACCCCAAGGAGGTGACCACTGACCACTCGCCTACGTCACATTCATACTGATACCAGCCAACTGGGACTGCTACATTTGGCTAGGGGCATATTGTTCACATCGAGAGATATACTGTATGTCTATGTAGGTGTGTTCTCTGTGTACAGTCTCATTACGAAAGACCTGACAGATGGAGACCGTGGTAGGGCCTGGCCCCAGACCAAAAACCTAATATTAGGGGCTTTCAGGTCAAAGGTCAGGCTGCAACAAACCATTGGAAATGCCCTAAAAAGTGTGCTGATTAATTTGCATGTGCTGGTGATTTTATTGGATCTATAGTTTAAATTGTAGAGTTAAATATTTGGAGGGGTGATAGGTTTGAGAATGGAACTCCCTGGTATAAGACAAATGTAGCGACTATGGGGTGCGTAGGGTGGGGGCTGCCGGGATGGACAACGCAAGCGAAGCCACTTGAATCATTTAATTGACTTTTTTGTGACTTTTTTCTTCGAAAAAAGTGACCGCCCCCTCCCATTAAGCAGGTGTTTTAAAAATTTCCCCAAAAAAATTCTCCCCTCCCACCCTTTCCTCCCCCTCTCCCTCTCCACCCCCCCCCCCTTCGCTGCTCCTCCGTCACCTCTGAAGAAGTGTTGGGGAAACTGCGAAGGAACAGTCGCCATCTTGGCCAGAGATGTCGGCTGCAAAAAAATTTTTTTTCTGACTCTCAACCAAGGAGACAAGGGATTTGAACCCGCATCACCCGATTGAGAGTCTGATGCGTTACCACACAGCCACGCTATGCTGCAACGAGGGTGTGAGTGTTGGAAGGGTCTAGCCTATTTACCAGATGCACTTCAAAGAGAGATAAATGTGAAATGCCAGATAAAGTAACAGCGAGAAAGGTCCAAAGCGATAAAAAGAAACGACGTCTTCCTTTCAGGATTCGATCCTTCAACCTTCTGGTTACGAAGAGATCGTCTTAACCACTAGACCACTGCGCTACCTCGATACTCACGCTCTCTCTCACATGTACTTATCGTAAAGAAAGGGCGCCATCACTTCAAGATGGGCTAATGACTTGCAAGAATATTTTGACATGTTTTTCTCTGTATAACACTCCATGACAGTAAAGAGTGCAAAACCAATGAAAAGAAAGAATCACTGACGATTTTTTGGGGGGCACATTAAATAGCGTTCACCTTCAACAAATTATTGCCCTCTTAAGGAATAGTCTCTCTCCTGGTTTCGGACACACACCTCATACGTTTTATGAAGGCAATAACAAAGTATTGAAATATTAGACCTGAGAGCATTGTTCTAACAACAACAATAACAAGAACAAAAAACACGCAGCTTTGTTGTGAGACTACGAGTATATGTGCAGGAAGCGCTCACCTACAATCCTGTAGTGTTGACGAGTACAAAATGAAGGACTATAAATTGCCAAAAAAATTATCTAAAATATGAACGTGGAGTTTATGTGAACCCTGCATCTGAGGAAGAGAACAGATAGATGTGAAACTATTGGCCATCACTCACTTTATAGAGACAGAGACATTACATACGACGTATGAAATCGTAGATTCGGTTATGATGAAGTAAAAAAGGCGTATTTATTAGTATAATATTGTGTATTGTACACAGTCTATACAGAGCATCTATGGCCTTCTTTTTGGAGATTTGGACATGGTGTCACCCTGGATGCAATTATGTTCAATATGTGTTATGAACATGTTCATAGGTCCCCTCGTAATGAAGCAATAACTCCTGCGAAGTGGGGGTGTATTTCAGTGGTAGAGCGTTCTCTTTGCATGTGAAAGGTCCCGGGTTCGATCCCCGGCACCATTTTTAGCCCCTTGGGATTGGAAGCATGACACGAGAGGTAAAAAGCTCCTGAAGTTACGAGCATATTTGTTTATTGCCTGGGAGTACCTGGGAGTACCAAAGGAGTACCGAAGAGTTGCAGAAGATCTGTTGCTATGCCAGTTACGCTGAAACAAAATTCTTAACATTTCTCTAATGTAATGCAATTAATACAGCAAGCACGTTGTAAGATCTTGTCCACGATAAGCTTAACTTTCATGGCTTATGCCATCATAACTTAAGTCCCAAAATTGCTCATTGGTGTTTTTCTCGTCGAGCTTGATCACCAAAAAACCACATGCTTTAGTGGGACGTATACATTTTGAGAACAAGTCCAGAAGCTATCTAAAAGCAATAGTGAGTCGGGTTAATCGAGAGGCCAGGAATGCAGCCCTGCTTTTACGACTCTGTCAAGGGTCGAGTGCACAAAAAAAGTGGGACATCTTCCTGTGCAGAAGATAAGTCAGAAGAGAGCTCACGACACTTCTGTATGTGGCTAAGGCTCGACTCCGATTCACATCTGGCTGTGTAAATTACGAAGTTACTACCTGTTGACTGCGAGTGTCCCTTCCTACACACCCGTAATAAGGCAAATATATGGTTATGTGTACAGTATTGGATGTCGAACTAGGGTTTTTTCGTGACGTTAAAAAGGGGCATGCCCTTGGTGCAACCCCGTTTTATGGGGAACAGGAGTGGAGAGTTGGATACATGCCTTTGCACTACTAGCTGAAGCTGAAGGTTTCATTGATGGGACATGTGGCATTTTCACATATGGTGTGGAAAGGGAGTGCTAACTGATAACAATTGACAAATTAAGTCGTATTTATTCCGTAACATAAATTCAAATATCAAATCGAAGTTTAAATAACTTTCTAGTTAAATTATTTAAATATTGCACTGTGCATCTAGCGGTCATCATAAAAATCACATTCATGTTTAATAAGAATGTAATTTCAAACCTTCTCATGTACAGCTTCAAGAATAGATTTAGGACCTTTCACCTCTAAGGGATCGGCATTGTTACCAGGAGTGTCATGGAGTTACAGGTGCACATGATGGACGTGATTTGTCACGGCCACGACGTGCACTGTCCAATAATTGATATTTACCAAATATGTGTAATGCAAGTCGTGGGTCATTACACAAAGGGGTGCCAGCAAAACAGTTATCTTTCGGTGTTTTTTTTATAAGCACAAAACTTCTGCTGGGGGTAATAATACGATCCCGGCGGAGCCCGGAAGGTCCTTCATCAGAACTGAAAAATTATGATGGAAGATTTTCATTTGTCAAGGTTGAAATAAAATTAAGGGTAATTTCCTCCAGCACACCTTAGTGCAAGTGAATATTACTGGTTGCACACAAGTACGAGGTTAGGCTCATTATAATATTTCATCCAGTTTCCTGTGACAGCCACCGAGCCATCCTGGTTGTTTTTGATCCCCTTCGGCACAATGTGACTCATTAGTCTTAATTACGACAGCACGCCTTAGACAGGAAGTGCAGGGTCATGGCGATCCAAATTGAAAGTTATTCACTTAAAAAATAATTTCCATATCAACAAAAAAATATACATATTGCGGGCAGGCGACTTTCATCCCTCCATATTGTCCAAGGACCCTCTCTTTTTCTTTATATCCGGAAAGTGAAATGAGATGAGCGAATTATTACTAGTAATCCCACGGCAACCATGAGCAGTGACCCGCGGGCGAAAAGGACACGAGGAGAAATCTGTTGGAAAGTCCTGTGTGGCCTATTGTCTCCTGTCTGCATCGCTTGTGGGCCGAGACCGGGGTTGGCCAGAAGAGTACGTGGTCTCTCTCGGGATGGCCAATTTTCGATCCCTAAAATTTTTGGTGCACACACACGCGCAAAAAAAAAGGACTGAAAGGCTTACCGCTGGACAAAAACAACTGATTCATGCAGAGTTTTGCGGTCTTGTTTTAATGCCCGTGATTCTGTGGTACATATCACGGTGAAGCTACTTGGTCAGGTTGAATAAAAAATATTTTAAAAGGCAGTCGAAAAGAATTTTTAATGGACAAGAATGCGGATTCCATTAATTTCAGGTTACACTACCTAAAAATATTTTTAATTCAATTACAGGTCTATAAAGATTAATACATATTTATTACTTGGATTCGTTTTAAGCTATAGATTGTCTACCTTGATAAGCATTGTAAATTAAACCGATCGACGTAAACGGCACGTACAAAGTAAGACCATCTCTCTGAATTCCTCTCCTGGAACAATAGCCGTGGGAAGACACCCAAGAATTCCCTCCCTCCACGCTCACTCGTCGTCAAATTAAGACCCCCGATTCAATCAACGTGAAGAAGCCATCCTGCCAACTGGTTTATCCCAAAAACCCTCGTATAAATCCCTCTCTTAACCTCAGTTTTAGTGTCTCTTCACGTCTCACCCCCAGCATTAACAAGCCCTTCCATTTCACCCTGATCGCTCCAAATTGCTAACCCACCCGATATATCTATCTATCCAACACCTATAAGATAACCAAGCCGCGTAGCATGTGACACAGCCCCCCCAAAAAATCCCCTCAAGAGGTCACGTCAGCTGATGTACGGTCCAATTTGTCCTCAAGGTGCAGGCTATCAGGTGAGAGCAACCGCCTAGGAAATGAAAAGAAGTTATCCCTGACGGGGTCATTCATAAGATTACGCCTGTTAAATTTTTTTTTTATTTGTATGAAAGATGGTTGCTCCACCCGCTTTTGTGAGTCGCCGAAAAGGAACCACAATTCCGCGTACCAGCAGGGATGCTGCTGAGATGCTTATCCGGGCGGACGTTTATGAAAATTTCCCGCCAAAACAAGTTGACACCCCCGGCACGCCCCGACCCCCGGCTGTAAATTCGTCTCCCATCAAGATCCTCATTTTCCAAATGCGACAAAATCCGGTATTGCCGTTTTTTTTGCACCATACTCGAAGCAAAAGTCACGAATTACTGGCCACGCGACTTGCACAATACGCTTTCTGCTTAACCCTTTACAAGGTGTCCATTGTTTCGCTGAGTTGTGCATGTAACGGGTGGGTGTTGGACCCTGAGGATTTATGGTGGGAGGTGGCTTTTTAGTGACAATTTTGCGCCTTCGGAAGTAACGGGCGTGTGTAAGGTAATTATTTTCTCAGGTGGATCTGGATGTGGAAGTGTCGCAACCGCTTAGAATCACATATGATTGATGTGTAAAAAAGTGACAAGTGTGCACTATACACTTGTCACTTTTTACAGTCCTATAGGAGCATATTGGGCTAGTGTCTCATTCAGTCATTGCAGTTCCTTGTATCCTTGAGACCCTTCCAATCATCCTATGATTGACCGTCGTCCTCCAGCATATTTTCCACCCACACTTCTTCCATCTGGGATGGCCTGAATTATGTATGCATGGAGGCCTCGTGATAATTCGCGCAACAATAGCCAGCTTGGTCGGGTATCCTCCTGGATCACTGGCCGCGCCCGCCATTCATCGCATCCATCCCAGCTGCTTTGGTTTGGATGCTGATCAGTTCCGCCTCTAGTTGTTCAGGCTGGCTGCTGCCTGCCCTCCATAAGCAGCTCATAAATGTCTGATTATGCAGCAGCCTGCTCAGGAGGACCAATCCCTTCCTTTGCTCGCCCCCTTACATGCATACCCGCCTAGATTAACTATTTGTTCTCTTGGAGGCTACCGGGTTACTGATACTCTGGGTGGATGGACCTCTCAGCCTTATGCAACCAGTCAAGGTTGCTCCGGTTCACATTGTATCCTGGTCTATAGAGGAGGGGACTATTGAACTCCTGACCTTCGTCACCACAGGATGATGATTGTTATTAGTCTTTGTTTAATATTGGTTAGTGGCCATAGTGGGATGATAAAGCACGTACTCATTGAACCCCAACATGTAGATGTGGAATGCACTGTAAGTCATATTCTCATATTAGTGCCTATCAAAGTCACTGCAGTAAAATAGATGGAAACATTCTTTACCTGATTGGCTTCATTGTAAATCGAAAGTTGAATCTGCATCTTAAAGATCAGGAGGAATTTTGTGATGTCAGTCTGTCCTTGCTTGTTTAATTGCAAAAAAAAGGTATACATTTTTTTCTGAGTTTGTAACCTTTTCTTACAGTCCTTGACTCTAACCGGAACTTTTAATGACACGTGTGATCCAGAGTGAAGAAGCTTGAGAATCCAATTTGTGCAATCCTTTCTGAGGGATTAAAAAAAAGTGGATGCCGCTACCAATAGGGCTGACGACCTTAAGATATCAGTAGTCGAGTCCCCTTTTTTGGGGTTGTGAAAATAAGCAATTAGTTGTTCTAGACTGGGGGGTTGACCTTCCCATATGCAGGTCGACTTCCATCCAGTCAGCCGTGACCCCACCCTGACCTCGTCTCACCTCAAAGATCACCTTCCTCAGCTTGGTTCTCCCTCCAAAAAACCAGCTGGTTCTGTCGCGATAGTCTTCATTTTGGCCCCACCTCTCTTTTGGCGGGCGGGTGGTCACGCCCAAAGGCTGCCGCAGGGCTGGGAGGAAGTGTCAGAAGTGGGGCAATGTCTGGTGAAAGTGGTCAGCAGGAGGCCGTTGCAACCAGGGATTCATGTCCTTTCTGCCACTGACTCATTCGCATCTCATCTCTTTTGCTCTGCCGTTCAATTAGTCCATGATTAACTCATGCAATTTGACTCTTCCCTATTGTCTCAGCCAGACTCACCCAACTTTGCATTGGTGACAAATTAGGTAACAACATTAATAACAACAACAATAATAATAATAATAATAACAATAATAATAATAATAACAACAACAATAATAATAATAATAATAATAAACAATAATAATATGCATTCCAATCAAATTCATAAGAGAGCTCAGCAGGGTATTGTTTCACATATGGTACCCGGTATACTAATAAAAAGTTTTGTCAAAATAATTCTTACATTTTACTGTTTTTAATATCTTTACACAAACTTACATGGAGAGAGTACACATGAGAGCCCAGAACTTTCTGCATGTGAGAAGACATGTTGAGAAGTCTTATCAAACTTTCATAGAGATGTGCTTTTTTCCCCGATGACATTACAAATGAATCACTTTTTATAAGAAGGGAACAAGTCCAATAACCTTAAATTGGACTTGTTCCCTTCTTATAAAAAGTGATTCAAATGAAGAGCACAGGGGAAAAACGGGGAATGTCCAATTCCGTTGGGGTTCCTGCCAAGTGCACAGTACAATAGTAGCATAGGTGACACTTATACCTGGAGGCTTTCCATGGGTACAAGGGTGACAGTTGCATATAATGACGTGAAGATATCCCTATTATTCTTTAGACACGTGAAGAAATAAAGCTATTTCTTCGATTTTTCATGGACATTTTTTGTGTGACATTCCCCGTTTTTCCCCTGTGCTCTTCAAATAGTAACTGGGATTTGTGGTCCTTTCCAAGCTATGTAAATGAGGATAGACAGAAAAACAAACACTGATTTAATTTAGGATCTGTAGGTACTTTTTCAGTTTAACCAGTGCTGTTCAACTAGTGTTCCACAGGTCTGTCCAAAGAGTTCTACAAAGGCATTTGGAGTAATGGCTGGAAAAAATAATCAGGAAATATTGTAATATGGCAAAGTTTGTCTCACACAAAAGGGTCCCATGTCAAGGAAACATTCAACTGACGACCGAAAACTAAGGAGTAATATTATCAGGATGACTTCTTTCTGGTTTGGTCAGGTTATTCACAGAAGCTGAGGTAACTATGGCTGTGAGGCTGGTTCCATCATTTCCTGGAATTTCATAAAACTTCCTCATTTTTCCCCAACTAGTTGTCTGAATCTTTCCACTTGGTGTAGTAGGGTTATGTCACATGATGGCTGGAAAAATGTAGGCGTTTTCTTATAGCCATAATTATACTATATCTTTTATGTCAAACACCTTGGCCTCAGCTTCTTTCCCTGTATGAATTTTTTAAGCGAACTGCCACCAGAACCTAACTACAGGTAAAGTAGGTTTTTCGCACATTTTGAAAACTGTGAAATACTGTACCACAAATAAACTTATCATTAGGTGAACATCTGCTTTTGATAGTACATTATTCAATCTTTCACCTGTAACGATCTTATGAGCAAAATGTGAGTCAAGAATGTTCTTTTTTGCAGCATGTGGCTAGCGGGGATGCAAAGATCATTTTGAACATCCCCATGGCCAGTCACAGACCCAGATACACCATAAAAAATTAAAAATAAAGCAGGGTCTGCATGATTGGTTGCGTCCAGCAAAATGTGTATGCACAATGGGAATACTTCATGCCTTGTGTGGCACATACTTTTTTCCACAGTTCCTTGAAGTCGGTTTTATCCCAATTCAACTGAAGTACGCACAAAGATATACAGTTGATATACTGCACATTTCATTATGTTACCATGCCTTGCAAGAAAATAAATATAGTACCCAGGACACTTTTTATGCTGTACTTATATTTTGCCTGATTTTTACAGACAGACTTATAAATTGAGATTGATGTCATTAAAATAGTGGAGCTTACAGTGTGAAAATCAATATTTCACTAGATTAAATACTCATACATACACACGTTTAAAATTAACCAATACATAAATAAGAATTTAAAAAAATTAAAAATAGGTTTCCTTTTTGATGGCTTGGATCATGAGTCAAAGCATATTGCCTGGTACAGTACAATATTACATTGGAGGGTTTGGCAAATGTCTAGCTACAAAAGTCACATTGAAATAGTGCACTCAAGTTCTTAAGTGTCGTACTAATTTGTAAATAGTTGTAAATAACAGGACAACAGCAACAAATTTTCTCCCATAAAGGGACATCTTTCATGATTTTAGAAATGAGATTCATCAGACCTCATCACACATAACACAGGCTGAAAGCACGTGCATGCACACTGCTATGCCTTCTTAAACACTCTTCTTCTAGCACATCATGTGTCGTGTTTGTTGCATTATCACTTCATGTCTCTCTTGAAATGGCACTTGCTTCTAGTGAGCAACACATAACTTATTGCACATGTTTGGGATTAAACCTGGGACCATGCTATCTGTGGGTGCATACAATACGGCAAGACCACTCCTCCTCCTCCTCCCAATGTTCTAACAGTAGAGCATGTGAATATTATGCTGGCCCATCACTGCATATTTGACTGGAGCACTGATGTCACTGTAATTTCAGAGTTGTTGTTGGAGCAGCTCATGAAGGCTGTGCCTTCATCTGACTGACTGCAATAGTATATGAACACAGGCGTGGCATTCTTCTTTGGCAAGTACCTTTGTGCGAGCATAATTATGTCAAATGAGAATGGCTTCCTGTGACTGAGCTTCATTGAGCTAGCTAATTACTAATACTGTACAAATACTTTGAGGTACTGCATATTATGCAAGAATTGGTCTTTTCAGCATCATATGCCTTCACACCTTACTCCTGAGCAAAAATGTGTATGATATGTCATAATGGATATGTAGGTAGCTTTTGAACTTTCTTCATAATCATATTCAAATGATCCTGTACATCTTGAAAAAGTGATACTGGCACTTCCATCACCTCTTTTACACCTAAGAGACATGCTACAAAGCCTTTCTCCATGAAATTCACTTGTAACCCCCATACTCCTGACAAAGCAACCAGTGTCTCTAGTTAGATGAGCATCCTCGATGTCCCTTCTGCACCTCATCCTTGGCTTGCATTTGGCATGGCACTGAAAAAGTATGTGATGATTTATATCATAAAACTATATAAGTTTGCAACAACATTTTACATGATTTGTTTGGCCAGGAACATTATGTTGAAAAAAATCTATTGCGCATTGACTGTCAGGGCTGGGGCTTCAAAGCTAGCAGTACCAAACATGGCATGATCAGACCATAATTGATCAAGTGGTGCACTGATTAATGAAAAGTACTAAAAATAATATACTGTATCCTACTTAATTCCATCTCAGACCCAGTCTTCAACCTTTATGCCCTATCTTAATTTTTAAAACCTCCAATATAGTGGATCAATGGTGAAAAATAATTGCCAGCTGTGCATAATATGTACTGCCACTGGATGATCCTGATATGTAAAGAGTGTATACTGAACATGTAACTGAAGTAATCCATTACATTTTACCATCCCACTATTAGAGGTGTTCACTTGGGCCATGTACCACCCTGTATGTACAGTGTTGGACATAAATCAAGGCATACTGCCTCGCTAGCAGTATGCCTCGATTTAAGTCCAACACTGTACAAATCTCTACTGTTCCTATTACCTCAGCTGTCTTCTCCACTGATGAACATTCCACTAATTCAGCCAAAATGACTACTGCCTGCTGTCAAGAGTCTCATCTTGTTGGCATGATGGGGCACTCTGCTGGATAAGAAAGATTAGTGTAAAACACTGACAGTGAGTGCTGGAATATGTTGAGTAAATTCTTCTTCTTGTCTACAGCCTTTGCTGCAGTTCTGTTCAATTAACCAGTGCTAACATAGAGCAAGTGCAATATCTGTACAAACATACAAGAAAAGATGGCTGTATGTCATTCCTTTCCAAGGAGATGGAGGGGTTACAGTCTGACAGGCACAGAATCACAGGGAGAAAAAGCACAAAAACAGGGCATATTCTATTTTCCTTGAAGAAACAATAGGTGGCGAATGGTGGATTTTTAAAAATGAAACATGAAACTCAGCTGTGTCCTACTTATTCTGGCATTGTGAAAACTTGCATCTGAAATTTGCCATTTTGCCATATTTTCTGATTGCAAATGGCCACTGGAGATGCTAGGAAATGTTCTTTTAATTTTTGTGGCAATCATAGATGATGGCTGATTTTTAAAGTTACCAACTGTTTGCTAAAACTGGAATTAACACTATTAATACATGCAAAACCATGCTTCCCCATTGTATTACCCTATTTCAGGGGTATTCAACTAGTTTCTGACAAGGTCCAGTATTTACCTTTCCTGGGCCATTGAAGGTCCGGACCCCCCCCCCCCCTCCAAGGGGGGGGATATATAGATTTTAATATGGTACCACAGGGTTCATATTCGAAAATATAAACATGTGCAGCAAGGGTAGAAGGGGATATTAAGACATTTTGGCCCCTTATGATGTCCTGTACAGGGGCGTAGGCAGAAGAATTTCGGAGGGGGGCCCATTTTGTAAGCACAAGGTGAACAAGCCGTAAAGGGCGGGGAACGAGCCCACCAGGCGAAATTTTTTGGGGGTTCAAGGTCACACTAGCTTAGGTGAGATGTGGAAGATTTGAATAGGGCTGTATTTGATGAAATTGGAGCACTTTTTCCAAAAAAAATCATGAATTAGTAATTTATCATGCTATTTCAAACTTTCCTGTATATTGTCGCGGTCCGGATCCGAACCGCGGTCCGCCAGTTGAATATCCCTGCCCTATTTGAAGGGGCTTTGCCCTATGTAACTCGCGTTGCAAAATTATACATTGTGTTCCAAGTATTAGGGTCCTTTAGTTTATCACAAATTTCGCCCGAACATATTACTTTTGTGTAGCGTGTTGCACCCCAACTGAGATGCCCAATTACGTAGAAGCTGCTATACACTACACAGGGATGTCATTGTATTGAGTGACTTCACTGCATTTGTGTGCACAACCGCAGCTGGGGTCACCTCCCCAAAATAGTTCCAAAGCAGGAAGGCTATAAATCATTGTATCAACTTTGATCCTTCCTTGCCTATCACACACTAACCTAGTTATAATGTAAATAGCAAGGCACTGTACCCACTAGCACTTCATTGGGTGTATTGTTTTCAGCCTATGGTGAAAACTGCATCACTGGCTGTGTTCAAAATCTCCATTCTTTGTTGAGGAGAGCAGCATTGCAAGAGTTCATTTCCGTCATAACAAATAACCCACTAGAGACCCATTACTTAAACAGTTTCTGCTTTACAATATTTTTCCTTTATAGGCAAGACATTTACCTACATGCAGGGGCGGATGGGGG
>JYFJ02002773.1:0-51171 GCA_000934665.2 Catajapyx aquilonaris
GCCCCAAAAATATCTGAAAGCAGACTAATCTGCACTGTTTCGAAGGAAAATTTGTTTAAAAATGATACATACCTAAACACAGTGTGAGTGAACAAATACCATGCCATGAGTTTCTCCTCTGGCGTAGTGGAGGCACGGGTGGAGGTGTTCTCTCACCTGTGAGCCTGTGAGTCACTTGGTGGTTCGTGTTCTTTCTTTGACAGCAATGGAGGGAATGGGCCAAGGAATGCCAAACACTGGCCTCTGAACGGGAAAGCAGGTCTGTTGTCAACTCACTATTGAGGGATGTCATGCTTTCAATGTTCAGTGCAGCATATTAGCATAACAATCTGACTTCATTGCAGGCTGACTGATAGGCCGTTAGACGTGGGTAGAAGTGACAATGGCGACATCTCCTAATGGGCCGCAGCATGTGGGAGGCGAAGACATGGAGCAGGACCAGAGCGATGATACTCCACCGTGGCACTCCCGCACGCAGTTTGTGGAGTACGAGAAGGTCATGGGCATGATTGATGATCTGCCCAACTCTTGCGAGCAGCCGCATCTGATGGAGGTGGCCAAGGAGCAGTTGGTTTACATCATGGACCAGTACCTGGAGCAGCCCCAGTTGCTGGACCCGCACTTGGACAACATTTTGGGGAAGCTGATTGGGATTGCTCGCGACCCTAAAGCACCCGTGCCACTCAAACACGAAGCATTCAAGTTTGTGTACATTTTTGTGAAAGTCCGTGGATACAAAGTGGTTGTGCGGCATCTGCCTCATGAGGTGAGTTGCACTTAGGAAATTGTGGTCATTAATCGGCAAATTAAAATGGAAAATGTTGTTGCAGGCTTCGGATCTGGAGCCAGTCTTGGAGATGCTGGAAGTGCAGGATCAAAGCGTCTACTTAACTTGGGAGACACGATATGTGCTGCTTCTGTGGATGTCAATCATCATTATGATCCCATTCCCCCTGGAGTCTTTGGATAGGGATTGCGGGAAGTCTACCAGCATTTCAGAAAGGTTAGTAGACACATTGGGTGAAGGCAGAGTATGCCTTGTAGGATAAATTAAGAGTATTTTCAAACATTTCTTTAGGTTCATGGGATTGTTATGTCTCTATCAGAAAACTTACTAATCACATGACAGCATGCCATAGGCTTCATTACGCAATGCCCAACTAATTTTTGATACAAATGTGATTTTGTGTTTTTCCAGGATGAAGGACGTATGCCAGGAATATATTTGTGTTGGTGACAAAGCTCAAGATGCAGCAGCATATCTCTATGCCAGGTTTCTGTGTCGCCAGGATGTGCAACAAACATACATGGGTCAATTTGTATCCTGGGCTTGCAAGGTAGTACTGACTGTTCTTTATCATGTAACTTGTGATTTATAATATTTCCTTTCAGGTGGTGCCCGACCCTGCCACAAATCTGCAGGAAAAATTAGGGGCACTGACCACTTTGGCCATGCTCTTCAAAGTTGGGGAGAGAGCAAACCTCCTGCCTCACTGCACCAGTGTCCTAGGTCTGCTGGCATCGGGTATTACAAATGACCCTAACACCCTCCTGCGAAAGCTGTGTGTGAAGCTGGCTCAGCGACTAGGTTTGACATTGGTGAAACTAAGAGTTGCTGCCTGGCGTTACAAGCAAGAGAAGCGGAGCCTGGTAGAAAACCTGACTGCTTCAAAGGAGGCTCTTAGGGATGAAGTTTTAAGTAGAGGTCCGGGCATTGACATGCGAGAATTGGTAGGTGGAGACAACAGTGATGAAAGCATTGAGGACATTGAAGAGGGGGCAGGGGAAGTGGAGGAAGACTTGCCAATGGAAATCGAAGATGTCATTGAGATGCTCCTGAATGGATTGCGTGACAAAGATACTATCATTAGGTGAGTTACGTATGTCTGGAAAATTCACTTTACATGGCGATGTGTTGTTGACAGGTGGTCTGCAGCAAAAGGAATTGGGAGAGTGACAGGCCGCTTGACCAAATCATACGGTGATGAAGTAGTGATGTCTGTTCTGGATCTGTTCGATTCCCAGGATTTTCCAAGCTCATGGCATGGTGGCTGCTTGGCCTTAGCAGAACTGGGCAAGTTACCGACATCTCACAGGTGTAATTATCTGCTAACAAGATAAATATTTTTGCAGGCCGCCGGGGTCTACTACTCCCTTCACGCCTGGAACAGGTCATACCAGTTGTCTCAGAGGCCATTGTGTATGATGAGATGCATAGCAGCTTCTCCATAGGAGCTCACATTCGAGATGCTGCCTGCTATGTGTGCTGGTCATTTGCACGGGCTTATGAGCCAAGCAAGCTCTTGCAGTATGTTGCCAAGCTGGCAACATCGCTTGTCACTGTTGCTGTATTTGACAGGGAGGTGCGTACAAGTTGGAGGTGTTTGAAAGGCAGTCTTGTTTTATCCCCTTTTATCATAGGTTAACTGTCGTCGAGCAGCTTCAGCAGCCTTCCAGGAGAATGTGGGGAGGCAAGGCACATTTCCTCATGGGATTGACATTCTTACTAAGGCTGATTATTATGCCGTTGGAAATAGGAGAAGAGCTTTTGTTGAGATAAGGTCAGGTCAGAAGGCTAATGATTGAATTTCCTAGTGCACATGTATGCTAACAGTGCAATGTTTTCAGTACCTACATAGCACAGTTTGAGGAATACCGGACACCCATGATGGAGCACTTGGTTGAGAAGAAGATGAAACACTGGGATGTAGCAGTACGAAAGCTGACTGCTGAAGTAAGCACTGACTCAATATCCTGCATGCTTTTATAATATCATGTGTGGGTTTTCCTGCAGGCCATGCATCAGTTCACCTTTGTGGCACCCTTCTACATGAGAGGAGAGATCCTTCCAAGGCTACTTGCTGCATGCCGCAGTACAGATATGAACACTCGCCATTGTGCCCTTCATTGTGTTGGAGAAGTGGTGCATGCTCTGTCCCTGTGGTCCCAACCAACTGGACAACCAATCACTGATGTTCTAAGTGAGGCCACACTCAACAGTCTCAGGGAGGTCCTGGAGTACTGGCGAGAACCAAAGCTGCCCAAGAGCATGGATAATGTCATCATGCGTCAGGCTGCAGCTCATCTAGTTGAATGCTGTTCTCTTGCAAAACTGCCTTTTGGGTCAGAGTCTGTTGGTTAGTACTCCTGCATATGGTGCAACTTGGCTCACTAATAAAGGGACGAGAAGTTTGAATAACGTTGTAGGAGGGGGAAACCCAGTACCAACTAATGAGAGCTGTTGTTTGCAGAGATCTGCCAGACCATCATTGATGGCAACCTACAGCAGGTTGAACCAGCAACTCGTGAGTCAGCAGTGGCAGCACTCACTCCATTTGTAACCACATACTACATGCTTCCTGATGGTAAGCCAGATCAACGACGGGATGCCATTGTGTCAGCGTATTTTGCTGGACTGAAGGCACCTAGGGATTGCATACGCTGTGGTGCTGTCCTTGCTCTAGGTATGATCAGACATGCATAGAGTTAGCTTATTCCCTCAGGTGATGTGCTTCATTTACAGGTGCTTTCCCATGCTTCATGATGGATGGACATATGTCTACCATCCTGGAACAATTAAGGGCATGTGCTCAGATAGTTCCAGGAGAGGAACTGTTTGTGGAGAGCCGTCGTGATGCCATTAAAGCCATTACCAGGATTTTTCACACAGTTCCCATCAAGTTGGATGCAACAGCTGATGAAGGCACTTTCATTAACCTGTTTCAGTTTGAGGAAACATATAAGCTTTTCCTGAACAGTCTGGATGACTATACCTTAGACCAACGCGGTGATGTTGGAAGCTGGGTTAGAGAGGCAGCCATGTTGGGTCTGAAGGTGAGACTTAATTATTCAGGCCGGTGGTATTATTTTCACTGTCTGCCTTTTTTGTAGGACATAACGATTATGGCACAGAAGGTGAGTCCATCTACACTGAGACAACCACTTGCGGAGGAGCTGTTTGCTCGGCTGATCCAGCAGTCATTGGAAAAGATTGACCACATACGGGCTGTTTCTGGACAGGTTTTTTATGACCTTGTGAACATGTAAGTAAGTGCTCAGTCATAATCTGACATCCTCATACATCTGGGGTTACTTTCAGTGACCCACAGTTGATGATTCCTGGACGAGATGTGATTGAAGCACACTTCAGCCACAAGGATGTGAACTGGGCTTCTGAAAAAGATGCCATACCCCTCTTTGTTCAGTTACTATGCATTGAACCATTCAAGTATCGGGCCATTCTGGGGCTAACTCAAAGCATGGGAGGGCTGACTGAGCGATTGATGGTTCAATCGAGCTCTGCCTTTTTTAACTACATATCAGCCCTGAAATCTGAAAATCGCATGGATGAATTGCATTCTATCTGTAACACAGTGGTTCAGGTATTTCGTGACCACCTCAATGTCGACCGGATCACCATTCCTATCCTGGTCTTTTTGGAGCGCCTGATCGAATCTGGACATCTCACTGATGTTATAGAAGAGACTACTTTCCCCAAAGATATTATTGAATTGACAGGCAAGGAAGTGCTGCGAACACAGAGACCAGAGAAGCTATTTTCTGCTGTCAACATTTACTTGTCCCTGGTTTCCGTCACAGAAGAAGTGCAAAAGTCTTGCCTCAAGCGCATCTGTAACCTTCTCCTCCATCGGTTTCCCAGAATCAGAAAGGTAGTGAATGTTGTTGTACATGCAGTGCGGTGCAATACTCTACTCATGCTGTTTTATTCACAGGCTACTGCTGACAAGCTTTACGAAGCCCTTATGGTGGACTTTGAAGGGCAGATTGTGTCACCTTCAAGTAAAGAGAGAACAATTGAACTCCTCACTGGATGCCAGTGGGACAGACCAGTCAAAGAGCTGAAGCCAGTGCATTCACAACTTTTCAGTATTATGAATCTGTTGTGATGACAACGTTTTAAAATGTGCTTGACTTATTATTTCGTAATACAACCTTACGCTGTGAGCCTTAATGCAATTGTTCATGCCTTGAACATTCCTTTAGGCTGTGGAAAATAAATAATTAACAAATGCTTACTATTGAAGGTCAATGATTTGCATGTGCAAGTAGCAGGATGTTGACAGACACAGACCATCAAGGGAAGAGGAAATGGAGCATCTAGAGCAGTGCTTCCCAAACTGTGGGTCGCGACCCTGTTTGGGATCGCGAGGGAGGGTAACAAATTATTTTCACAAAATGATGCTATCTTTCTTGAAAATCATGACCATACGGTAAGGTCATTTCACTGTTTACCTGTCTTTTCATGTTGGCAGACCGAAATGTGTACATATAGGGGGTCGCAAATTTTACGAGACGATTTTGTGGGGTTGCCAACAAAAGAAATTGGGAAGCACTGATCTAGAGTTTCAACAAGTCAATTGAGTGTGCTTGTCAATATTGCAGTCTGCATTTGTCTACTAATGAATGGGAAGATTCTCACTAATGGTTCCGGAATTCTCTATCTCAGAAATAACTCTACACCACTGCTCCTAGCAAGTATATTTTAAAATTACTAATTGTAATTGTGACCCAAAGTTGTGGGTTCGAACCCGGCCGAGGTCGGTGACTTTTCTCCAGGTGGTAGAAAAGTGAGAGTGCGCCTTCCTTCGGAGGGGAAGTAAAGCCGTCGGTCCTGTGTGCTTGTGACGAGTGCACGTTAAAGATCCCCAGAGTGGCCAAATTTCCAGGACGAGGACCACCCCCTGGCGTCGGTGTTGAGCCTTAGCGGCAGAAATAGGCCGACGTTAAGCCCCCACTGAACAGGTACTAACCATACACTGATTGAATTCCACCCGTTGGTTGTCTGAAAACTAAAATGCCTAACTTTGCTCAAGTGCCCAGATATTAAATAAACATAGGTGTACACATATGAACATTAATCCCAATGTGCCAGTTTGGCACTTTCACCAAAACGCATTGCAAAAAATAAGATATAGTTACTTAGTTGTCCTCACATGCAGTCAGTAGACTATTCTACTTTGAATTCCCAGGCTGATGTATAACATGAAATAGCCAACTAAATGAAATGTGTTCTGAAGTTCCTAAAGTTATGCTCAGCCTCTTTGTAACATCAGCATAAAATTGTGCATGAATCTTGTCACAATCCTTCGTTATCATGACATGATATTCAGGCATGGAAAGCATAGGTGCTTTAGATCCCCACTCTTCTACCAGCATGTATTGTACACTCAAAAAGGCTTAAAACATTAATGACATAACTTATGAATGCTGGCTCCTAATGAAAACTATAGTGCAAGCATTCCAAGCTAATAATCAGGCTTCAGGTTTCGTTACATTTTGCTAATAATTTACCACTTGGAAAATAAAATCTTGTTACAAGATGTACAGTATTATGCTCTGCTTTTGGTGTAAACTGTAAGGCATAAAAGCACAATTCTTTTGTGACACTCACAGAATCAATGTGCTTGGAAAACAAATGCACTGTAGTACTGTAAAATGATGTGCATGGTGCCATACTGCACACGACTATGCAACTGTCCCTGGAAAAAATACTAATTTTTAACCAAGCTCTGTACAGTGCTTGATGCAATTAAAAAATCATTTTTACAGTGACTGTGTTTTGGTCCTATTTAATAATAAAATAATTACGTATGCACAAGTGTGGTGACACCAGTGTATGATGGATATTATTTTGTATAGCCTACTTATAAATGGAAATTGTGTCAAATTTCCAATCACTTCTGTTACCTAACCTGCAAGTGCAGTAGTGAGTTTTAGGTACATATAACATTATCAAAAGATCTAAATACGGTAGTAGTCTATATCAATAAAGTACTGAACTACTCTGACCAACTTATATAACCAGCTTGTGAGTGGAATGTAAAAAGCTGATTCAACTGGAAGCTCTTAGGCAGACATGAGCTTCTTATATTATCTCATGTCAAGGCAAAGGCATAGCAATATTCTGTCTGGAAGGAAGCAGCGGAGCAAGACGAAGGGGGAACGGAAGAGGGGACAGTGATTCTGGGCCAAATCATTACCATATGGAATATTAATGCAATAGAACCCGGAGGCTCTCCCATTGAATGGTATGCTAATCCAATGCCCTTCAGACACGCTTTGGCATCGGCTACATTTGAGCACTCATCGAATATTCTGATCTTCCCAAGAGCGAGGCTACGGGACCCGCGGTTCTGATCCCCAATTATATCGCGCATATATTATCCAAAGAAAAATTCTCTAAGGCAGTTGCTTTCCTATAACATGTACAGAACACGTAACTTACATTAAGAGCCAAGGGTATAATATTTCAGGACGAATGTATTTTGAGGAAATTATATTTATTTCTGGAAATGTTTTCCTGCTGGCCTATTACGTGCCTTCCATCCTGAACCGCATCAGATTTCCACCGATATCATGCAATCACTTCTGTACAGAACGATTGCCCTCGCCAACAACATCAGATGAAGCACGACAGCTCATCAATATCCTCGGATGCCAATAAAATGCGATTTTTCCTTCCATTATATTGTTGTGAAATTGGATCCCGCCCTTTGTAACGCTCATTTCATCTTGGAATATACCCTGCCCTATTTCTGATAAAATATTTGCATCCTGGAGATAGGTATGCCCATATCTACTATGGAATTATGAAAACAAGCATCAAAACTTTGGTATTTGGCAACAATGCTAATGACGTCATTTGCAGATAAGGCGGTAATAAACAACCCGAAAGCAAAACACGTCTTCTATTATATTTCCCTGTCGTTGAAACTTGCGAACGCTATCCGTTAGCAGCGATTGCATATTGGGCAGCGCAACGTGACGGCCTGTTTATGCCAGCCAAAGACGTGCCAAATAAAAACAAGACGATACTGCGACACCTCCTTTGTCCCCAGCAATCCAGAAAGTCGTTAGTCTTACGCTATTGCAAATGACACTTTGGCTACAGGCCTAATTGCCGGCCTTTTTTTTTCCTCTCTGGATCCCCGATTAATTTCCCTTCCAGCACCCTGACTCTTAAGCCCCATCAGTCAAAGCCCTTCAAAATCCTCCCATTTGGCTGCGTACTAGATCCGATTATATGCGTGGGCCACATGGTCCACACACAATTGAGGGTGACAATAGGCATCGAGTGAGAGACTCTTCCTTTTGATGTGTGTCGGCCGCAGCAGCTTCCTGGCTTGTGTATTGATTGCCCTCCGCGGACTACGTCAGCGATTGTGTTACGTGAGCCAAGTCCGAGGCCGCCGACGCCAGCCAAATGAGATTCGCATCCTTTCACTCATGGACCCTAAAACAAATCTTCATTCTTGATACGCCCCTCACGATTTTTGGCTTTGTCGCACGACCAGACGGTCGGTCGCACGGCGAGTCGCTTTGCGACCGGCTGGCCGTGCGACCGACCAGCAAGTGTGTCGGAATTTTGCCTAGCCAGTTAGACTCTGATGTCAAACATAGGGTCAACTCCCATCAATTTGGGCACCTTAAGTACCCCTGATTAGTGACACGATATCTGGTCCCCAACACTCCTCCCCAAGCCCATGGCAGCGCGTATCTGCGCAGCTGTTGGACATTGCGTCTGTGCAGAGCAGAAGCGCCTCTGAGAGAGAAGAGCTGGTCTAACGGAGTCACGGACCGCTGCAGAACCAGCAGAGGTGCCGTGTCTGCTGGACGAGCAAAGCGGGTTGACACTGTGTGACACCCGCGTGTGACACTCTGCATTACCTCGGAGGATTGTGAGGGAGGGGAAGTGCGTGCGCTGCCCCTCCCCACACACGCACATACGTAACATCAGGTTAGTATTTACCCACCGGATGTTCCGCAATCTAAGAAAGTACAGGATGTTCCGCAACTCTTCACATCAGTGGGGGGTTGACAAATTTGGGCGCACAGCCACCAGATCATAATTAGTTTTTCACTATGTGAAAAAAGGACAGGTTTATATAACTTTTGTGTGTGTGCGGAATATGCGGCTCTTTTTCCGGATCTGACAGTTCATTTTTCGGTTGTCTTGCTGCGTTGGCAGGTAAGCATTCGACGAATTTTCCGGATGTCACACATGCGCTCTGTGCAATTATGCCACATTTTTTTTCTTCTTCTAAAATAATTTTTTTGAAACTGGTCAGTATATGACATCACAACAATCTTGATAAATAATATTGGGCTAACAAACGCAGCTTCTTTTTCACTTGGCGGATCTCCAACAGCGATTCTGTCGCACACACAAAGTCTCAACCATAAATCGATGTCGCAAAAGGCTGATGTTAATACCTTATTGATCGAGTGGGTGCCTGATCGTGAGTTTGGTCACTCATGTTGGATTTATTCTTCACATTTTTTGGGGGTTGCAAGAATGTGGTATATTTGCGCTTTCAAAACCTGCTAATTGGTGTACCGTCCGTGCTGAATTTGACGATCGGACGATTAAAATGACGGTAGGGGGGCTAGGAGCCAATAATTAGGCGACTATATTTTCCGACACGTGTCGTCAAAAACGGGCTGGATAATTATTTGGAAGGGTGAGGGTGATACGAATCGCGTTTTCTTATACAGAGGCGCTAATCGCCTGTACTTACTCAATTTACGACACTTTTGCACTGCTTTTGCAGGCGGGGTTTATTACAACTGGGGATAAACATGGTTTTATACCAGAGCGTTTATTTGCTAGAATTGGATTATTACCAGGCTGAAACGACGAATAATAAACAAACACACAAAAAAAGGACCGGCTGACTTTTTCAATCGATTCAAGGCTGGACACCATCGATTCATGTGGTAATAACATGTGCTTTGTTATGTAGGTTACAATCCTGAGGTCTTAACCTACTTTGTAATATCTCCGCATCAAACGTACACGAAGCGTAGCGTGAGCACGCGAAAGTCCAAATTGCACACAATCTTTAGTACAGGGTGTACCATGATGTAATTGGCACCTGAAGCTATCGGAAATACCCTGTCATCTCCACAATTCGACATTAATTTCCTGCGTGCCACTACTCCGGGTGTCAAAGGCCGTCACTTCCACCATTTTCTGTAGGTGTCCGTCAAAAGACAGGGCATGAATTAAATTGCCGGAATGGGTGGTGTTGTTGTTGGGAGGGCAGGCCGATTGATGGAGTCGATGAAGGCGGAAGCGATTTCCCCAGGATCCGATATTGAGGCAGAAGTATAGGAGAGAAAACTGTGGCGCAGCGTGCCTGTGCATTGATGGAATCGATCCCACGAACGACGATTCAACAGTAATCATCACTTACGGAGGATCTGTAGGATAAAAAAAACGTTCTCTGAAAAGTAAATTCGGCATGTTTATGAATATCTTGACCGAATTACTATACATAATGCAGTGTTTCCTCCCGAACGAATCCGACCACCCAAAAAACTGGTTGTAGAAGAAACCCCGCAAAATATTTAATTATTAACAACCCGTCCCAGGGAAGTTGGTCGATGTGATTGCGCAGCATTTGCAATAATGGCCGGGCATCGACCACTTCCCCCATATAATGGCATGATGACATACGAGGCAACAGATGCTAATAAAAGCGAACAAGTGAGTGGAATCGGAATAAATGGCGTCGTTTGGAAGGCTTTTCGCTATGACATGCTACAAAACACTGTCACACACTGCAAAACGATGGCGATGCGCAAATCAAATAAGCCGGTGTTGGGGATACGGTATGCTCCATTTTTTGTGTGTGGTCCAGTGTAATAAATGAGATCGGGTGTCACAAGTAGGTGATACCATGAAGTATATGGCCACCTTTGATGTACTGGTTTGAATATCCTTTTTTTTTTTGCCGCCATGGTTTTATCCACTTTGGGCGATCTTAATTCCTCAGTGCGAAGGGGGCTTATGGCGGGTTTTTACGAGCCAGTATTTTTTGTCGGTTGGCACTTTCAGAGGAGCCGGCATGGAAATTAGGGGGAAAGTTCTAAGCGAGACGGTGGATAATTATAAGGGATGCAATGGCACGGCATTGCACATACATTGTCGCTGTAGCCAGACGACCAAGGTTGGTGGAAAGATTTTTGGATTGGATATGTCTGGTGAGCGCCTGGATGGTAGGCATAGCTGTGAGACGACCCTGAGGTCATATACCGTTCAGGATGAATTTTTATAAATTTACTACATCTTAAAATTAAGAAAAAATATCTTAAATTTTTATTTAAATTAAACAAAGTTAGTGGTTCAGGTTGAAGAATTTGAGAATGCCAGTAATTGACTATACGACGTTGAACTTGGCCGTATTTCAGATCTCACCACTTTTGACGGCCAAGCAGAACTTGGCCTTTTTTTTTTACAGAAATGTTTTTGGTGGGATTATTGTTAACACCAAGAATTTCACATAATTTGAATCCACACACCCATGGGACTTTAAAGGCTTTAAGCCATTAAATCCACGTGAATGCAGGAGCGTACTTAAATTATTCAACACTAACGAGTAAAAACCATCCATAAATAACAAGAAAGGAAAAGTGTCGCTATATCTGGATGTTAGTAACGTGATCGCATCCTCTTCTTCTCCCTAGACCCTGACCCATCAAGGACGTGTTTAAACCAGGGGGACTCGAGGCCCGAAATTGGTTATCTGTCTCTTGGCACGTCCTAGGTGACTTGATGACTCGAGGGGGTGGAGGAAAAGAAGGAAGGCGTGGGAGGGGTGGGTGGATTTTACTGAGAAAAATGGTCCGATAAGGTGGCTTGGATGCCTCAGAAGGCGGAGGCCATCTTTTCTACCAAGACGCTGCTTTATGGCTGCGGGGATATGAAAATGAACACTTTGCATCTAAGTTATACGCCAGGGGGTTGAACAGTGCGTAACAAAGGCGCGGATAGTGAGGGAAATATGGCGAATATAAAAAAGGTAAAAACTGGACCATGAATTGGGGAGAGCCTTTACTATATGGTGGGCCTCAGCAGGCAGAAATGTTTTCGTGAAAGAATATGAAATTTAATTTTAAAAATAGTTTCATACCATAGCTACATGACTACAACTGATTTCATATCAAAATGTGCCACACAAAAATCAAAAGCTCTTTTTTGGACCTCTGGCTTTATTGCGAATTTTTTGGGCTAGAAATTCAGTCCCCGGATTTCATCCCTTCAGGTGGAGGGTTTTATAGCTGTCCAAAAAAGGCAAGGGTTGTATTGAAAAACTGTAAACTGTTTTTGCTTCAGGCAACTTAATGTACTGTACCACCTGCTTTTTCCACGTTGAAAAAAAATTACAAGCGCTTCCCTCCATGCCATCCTCTTTTTTTTTCCATTTTCTGCAAAAAAGGCCTTTGGTTTTCCTTTAGAGCTAACCCAGCGAAATAATTTTGCGTCAAGCACGTACCAACTCGGGCAGGATTTTCAGGGGTGGAGGAGGAGGATATTACGCTGCAGTTACCCCCGAAAACTATTCAACAAGTTAAAAACACATTTCATCGTGGCCTATTCCCGAGGGACATTTTTCTTGCATTTTTGAATAAAACTGCCGGGGGAAGTGGGTGAGTGGCAAATTCGCTTGTTTTGAGTGCAAAGTGTGCCTCCTTTCTGCTTTGAGGTGGGTTATTATAGCGAAAGAATAGTCGCTGAAGGAGTCTTCTTTTAAAAGGTTTTTTTGAGCAGTTACGCACCGGAACTGTTAGAACAATATCAATCATCTCGCCAAATAATTTTATTCCCACTAAGCATGCTTATGCAGCACTTGATTTAAGTGAATATAATTAGCTTGTTTAATATTTTTATACACCATACTTAAGTCATACTTAGTAGATAGATTGTATTACCTCAACTTCTATAGTCTAGCACCCAGATAATAAATTATTACGCAATATCTGTTCAATATTCGGGGCAAACCATTCCACAAATAGATTTGTGCACTTCCATGTCACCTTGCCCCTGCATTTGCATCATTACAAGCAAAAGGTTGCATGTAAATATCTGCTGATTACCATACCTTAATTGGACAGGTGTAGTTGAAACGCACTAGGCAACTAGCATGAGGTGCAAAATTGAGCAACTTCTAGCTTTCATATATACAAATTTACAGTAACCTAATTATCCTGTCGGCACACATTATCAGGCGCATGCATGAGAAATGTCTCCAATGCCATATACTCTTAAAATTCAGTTGTTTTTGTCCATGTGTGGAATAATTAGTTTTCACGGTACACTGCGCGTGCAATTAAGCACTAAAAATAGTTACAATGACTTTTAGTCACGGTTCAGTGCGGAACCTCAGGCAATTGGCTATATATGCGCGGGGAGACTAAAAATGTGGAATAACGCATTTGAAATGACGTCGCGTTAGCTATATTAAAAAACTGCAATAAAGTCAGAACGAGTGTGATTGAAACTGAATCTAATGAACGAAATTGGCAAGGTGAAAATAAATGTTCGGACGGTTGTACATAATTATAGAGGCAGTAATAAATTACCGGTATATCAGGATATCATATAGGTATATTTCAGCCTCTTTTTTGTGCTATGCTGCAGATTCAAAATTTGAAACAGCCTTTTCCTTTGAAAGTGAGCAAACAAGCACAAATTTTACCGAGCAAACTCTCGTGACTATAGCACACTGTGCTAGCAAATTGTATATTCCTATAGGCACTCTTTCCGAAAACCACACTTTTTGTCGCACACTCTGAGTGAAAAAATTGCATGCAAGTTTATGAGCTGAAAAAGTCGCACAATTTTGTAGGCCTACATATCATTCATACAAACATGTTAGCTACTGATCGCAAATGAAACGCTTTTATAGTGCTGGTATAAATATGTAAAACTTACAGCAACGTTTTCTGCCATTTACAATCGTGTCATAACAATTTTTCGTACTTAACTAGAGGTGTATGGTGCTATATCCAACTGTACACTGTACAGTTATCAGGTACCTCTATTTCACTTTGGAGAGCACTGGTGGTTGTATACAACTATCCGAACCGTTTTTTGATATTCATTTTATTACTTGATACATATTTAATGTAATGAGTAATGAGTGGTTCTACTTGCCAAACTGAAACGTCTGAAATAGTCCTACACGAATAACATATCTGAGAATGCTTTCAGCAGCGCATTTTTATCCTAGGCCTGAAAAGCGAGCCCCTCATGCTAAAAGATGATTTTTTTGGCAATCTTGCAGATTCTTTGCGCTGATCTTAGGAGGCGTGACTGCGCCACTTGTCCCTCTTTATGTCCACTGCATTGCCGAAAATGTACCCGATCCGGTCCACCGAATCTTTTCCAGATTCATTCACCTTCCACTATACATGCTTCAGTTTATCACCCCTTCCAGCACTTATTTTAATCCTCCGAATCGCACCATGAGAACCCCACATTTTCGCCCTAATTTCGAATGGTAATAAGGTTCCCTCTTGATGAAAGCGACATCTAGTTGGAAATTCAGTGGCAATTTGTAAAAGAGGGATGGAAAACCGAATAGTTCCACGATATTACAGTGCATGGATCCTTTTGTGCGGAAAAACCAGCCGTCATTATATTGCCTACATTTCATCCAATGTTTATGATTGCGGGATCGAGGTTTTTTTTTGGGGGGGGGAGGGGGGGAAGAACCTTTTTATAGGTTTTCGATGCTGGCCTCACCGTGTAGAAAGAACGAAACGTCGCGCTTCAATAATCGGGAAACGTTACTAAAACGTTAGCTTTTGTCGTCGTCGGGAGAAAGGAAAAAAAAAAATGTCGATGTGGATACAGCCACCTGATGTTGCCATGTCAACCTCGACGACTTGTAAAGGAGTCCGGAAACGAAGAAGAAGTGGCGTGATTTGATAGCTGGTTATTTTTTATTGGCGGCTCGGGATCCGAAAAAAAGTTTCAAAATATTTTTGCTCCTGTCTGTATCCTTTAGGTCGACATTTATTGGTTACTTCCTATAGTAGCCAGCAGGTATATGATGGGACCGTAAATTGAGGCTTCTCATAGCCCAATATAAACTGCAGGTATAGCTCACACTCCTAAACAGGTTGGTGCGCACTTCTTGCATGGCTTCATCTCAATGTTTACAGACCCTTGGCCTGGAGGGAGCCACTTCCCTAAAATGTCATGCACATTGATTAAATGTCACTTTTAGTCGAAAATCCGAACACCACACTTTTAGAGTAAGTTAAGCCTCTTTGTAAAGCCATAACCAACAGTAAATTAAAGGGTACAGGTTGTACTTCATTAATGAACAGCCCCGGTACCAGCTCATCTGGTATTGATTCCACAATTTGTGTCCTAAGTATCGATAAAGGTAGCAAGAGAAGCGAGTGTTCCCAAAAAGCCGATAACTCCAGCTCTACACACCTCCCGACGATTTCCCGGCAGCTACTTGACGCCATTGGCATTTGGCTCCTATTAACATAAATTCCATTCCATCTCCCGACTTGGGCGATGTCTCTCGCCAAGTCAGACCTGAGCCAGGAATTGAAAAAATGTCGACTTTACAAGCCCGCGATTGATGGTTCTCGACGAATAATTCGGGCGAGCGCCTTGTCTGCGGTCGTGAAAGAATGAGAGAAAAAAAGGGATTCACATCAGAGGGTGAATGCACTTCCTCTATGTCTTATCCTCCTGAGACCCCTGGTACAGTATACTGTACCTTTGTTTTTTCCAGCACCTTCTGACTAACTCAAACGCGTAAAAAAAACACAAAGGTGATTGAAAGGTGTACTATAGGGGTCTCAGGAGGTTATACTATTCTATGAGTAGAATAGTACAGTATACTGTACTATTCTACAGCTAGCATATGTGCCATATAGAGTGCGAAATTGGAGTAATAGAAACGGATATGAGACAGGAAATTGGATTATCTGACACCAAACGGGCTAGGTCATTATTTTGCGAACAACTAGATCAAGATACGGATTGGATAAGGGTGGCGCCAGTTTTAAAGTGCAATTCGAGAGCCAATCAGGGAGGTAGATTTGGAGTCCTGATTTGTACTAGGATTCAGAAAAAAGAGGTTTGAAACACAATCTCCGACATGCTGGACCCAAATCCCAGCAGCTTCCCTTACCCCATCATGTTGATTTAAAGGAGTATTGAAGAAACCATCTCGTCTGATGGAAAATCGCTTACCTTAACTCTTTCAATTTCCTTCAATAGATTATGAAATGAGGATTCTTTTATTTTTTATTTATTTTTCAAAACCGGGTCATCCTAGGCAGGTCAATAAACTCGTTCCGTCGGCATTTTTTCGGAGCAATTTCGAAGCTGTTTTGCCAACTTTGCCGATAAATGAGAGATTCCAGCGACTTTTAAAGATCCTTTTGAAGTTTTAGAAATTGCTGGCAAAACTAGCGCATTTTTTTGGAAGCAAAGTTGTCACTCCCACATCGTGGAATTAAAGTTGTTGTGAAGTAATTTCACGGATCTTTGGATTAACTTCGTTAAACTGATTCTAACTATAAAAGTTTCAGAGTTAATTTCTAATGAAGATGGGGTTGAATGTGTGGCTGAATGACACTGTATGGCACACTTTTCTGTTTTTCCATCCCCAAAAGCACTTTTATCTATCCTTTCCTGCAAATGGTTTTTACAAGTAGGTTTCCAAATCATATGCGGAGCGCATATAATTTGGAATTTGCTATAAATGGAAAGGGTTGAGTGCAAAATGATATTAAAAAATCGATTCAAAATATGTGTACACTACAGTGTGGTCCAATGGAATTGCTCGTTTCAGCTAGCGTTTTTTTTTGTCATTAAACAGCGTTTTGTGCAGCCATTTTAGTGGATATGAAAAGTGATTATGCATAAATAAATCATCAATCCAAGCTGTGAATTGATGCGAGTTTCAGATTGGGAATGATTATTGGAACAATGGTCAAGAACGTTTTTGCAGTATTTGAAAAAGATGGCTCCATATACAACAGCTAATGCTTCTGAAAACTGGTTTTTGATTTTTCATTTTTGATAAGCAACTGCTTAAAAATCTTCGCATGATTTTCTATATTATTGCGACTGTGTCTGTTCGTATATTTTTATGGTCCTCCATCTCTTCAATTTTCTGCAAAAGAAATCATCAACTCCGTGCACAAAATTTGATATCCTACACGCAAGAAATGTTTGCCGAAACGGATATGCCAAAATGTCCTCAACGCTTGTTAACCTGCAAATATTTGCCTCAGCAGCAACGCTGCATCGAATCCACCCCCGAAAGGATTTCATACGCCGGATTAGTTTGCATTGCAAAAAAAAGAGAAAAAAAACTACTACACCCATCTCAGCTTAATCACATTACTGCAGCATCCAGTCCAACCCCGACACTTTGCCACGCTGCATATACGGCCATGAAGCCGAATAAGCGCCTTCCGCATTTTCTCTACCCACTTACTCTTCATTACAACCGGTCAAGCGTATTGCAATCACGTGACGTCACTCCGACCGTAAACAAATTCAGTGTGATGTAAGCAATGCGGAAATGCAGCACAGAAAATAAATAAATCAGTAAACAAACAAAAATTTCATGTAAATAATAAATGGCAGTGGCTTATCAGGAATGCAACGCTGTTTTTTTTTTTATTCCACACAAAAAGGTTATATCTGTGTAGCTGCAGCCGCATATCCTCGAAATTCCTCATCTGGAACCGCGCTCTCCAATTTAACTAATTATGCACTTGCAGGCTGGAAGCTTGGGGACGCGCAGGATTAGTTGATTTATGTACCGCCAGAGGCAGCCGGCAAAGTTTCTCCCTGCCCGCCTGATTTTATTGTAGTTAAATAGTGAGTTATTATTAGCCGGGGTTTGTTTTATTGTCCAGGTTAGGTGGAGAAGGAGGTCAAACGTTTCCTCCGTCCGTTGTATTTACAAAGGATCGAGGCGAGACTTTACGCCCTAATAAAAGTGGGTATCAAGGCGCTGGTGCTGCCCTCAGTCCAAACATGAAGGCAAACTTCATTAAGAGACTACCCAGAGTGCAGTTGGTGCATTTTTTTGAGAGAGAGAGTGGACATTATGGGAAGAAGTTGGGGAAGGAAAATCGAAATGAATCTTGAGTTGCGCTATCCTAAGGGTCTAAAATCCTACATTTTTTGTCACCTCGTCCTTGGCAGTGATCCAGATGGGTCGGCTCTAAACCGCTGAATCCCTGGACCAACGGCCACTGGGTTTAGATAAACCAGGGGATTTTCGGAGGAACGTAAGATTGCCTATCGGGTCAGGATAATGGCGTCTCGTTGGGAACGACAAAGGCTTAGGTGAACTGAGAAAAAACCGTTCGGACTACCCTGCGATGCTTCTGAATTTGGGCCTGTTATTGCTGACGTTTATATGTCTTTACGGACTACGGTGGTAGACAGCCGGCGGTAAATGCGTTGTTTTAGGTACTAGGTCCATCAAATGGCTGGATAGTCTGGTATACTGCTGGAATATGGTCGGAAAATTTGAACATTTGCACCCGAGTGTCATGACGTAACCTGTCATCAAGCAGGCTATGGTTTGCAGTAACTTAGGATTACTAACTCTTTCAATGATACTGCAGTTTTTCCTATACTTAATCCAGGCTTATTCGTGAGAAAACAGTAATGGTTTTTAGTGCGCAGTATCCTATTTTTTTTTAAAAAAATTAAAAGTTACAGTACACTCTATTTTCACTTAAAACAAATAAAATTTTTGCAGCACGTTATCCAATGCTCTCTAATACTTACAACAACACGGCATAGAAACACTCGCCTTTTCACCCATCATGTACGCCATACAGTACCACACTGTACTATGCACCACTGCATTATGCTCCCACCTAATTCCGGTCCACATGCGGCCTAGCAAAAAAATTCGCACTGTCGAAACATGTCACCCCAGTTCAAAATTTATGACGTGGGCGTCATATTCACACAACACCGTACCTCCATCACTCCTACACACATTGTTATAATTATTATTTTTGTGTTCACAAGCTTGCCCTACTCCATAGAGTACGCCATTAGTTATAATGAGATTTGAAACTTGGCACAAAGTCACTTGATGCGACCAATTATGGCTGTCACCCCCCCCCCCCNTCACCCCCCCCCCCCTTTTGGCCCTTGTATATAGCCCGGGTGACGTGATTGCAAGCCTCTGACGTAAGCCCCACCTAATTCATCCCAAGCCCTGCTTCAAACCGCATGGATTTTGCACTGTAGAGTTCACCTTTGTACGGAGTGCTTCGAATTCATTCCGGGCGCCCGTTTTACCGGAAAGTTATACAGCACGACACAGATTAGGAATAAGTCGAGAAAGATCCACAATGTATTACTGTATGGATCGCATAAGCTCCACACATTATATGCACACCTTTTTTTTGCTATGCACCGGCAGCCGGTGCTGGTGATCAATATGGCCGGAACCTGGTAAGCTAATTTGGCTGTGGGCACGGCCTCAACGAATTGTATTTGCGATTAGTGTCAATCACTGCATTTTCTGTGCCGCGAATAAGCAATCGCCAACGATTATGCTTCTGAAAATGCAGGTCGATTCACGGTTGTTAATTAGGACAGAGTTGGAGCCGGATTAATTAAATGTGCATGACATCGTGTCCAAAGGAACTTTATTGTAACTTCAGCCTGTGTAAGGCTTCAAGAAAGAAACTTTGAGCCTTTAAAAAAAGCGGGGGATGGCATAGAATTCCGCTGCATTGCGCTGGTGTGAAGCGGAAGTCGGCCTTTCCTTTTGTGGGACGCGGTTCCGACGCCTCCGACGCCGCTTCCTGTTAAATGGAACTCGCCATGTGTATCCTCTAATCAAAATGGATTCCCTCCTCGGGGAGACTAATTTCATTGGCTGCAAACGGTAATTGAAAGTACATGTAATAGAGGATTTGTTAGTTAGACGAAACTCAAAGTTAATGGGGGTGACGTCACAGCCCCACTTTGATTTCAATAAATACATGCTTTTTAATGACCCGCTCCTTCTTAATTGCAGCCTTTATTAAGTTGTAACATTTGATATGAAAAATTCCATCCAGGGTTCCGAACCCAGAAAGAAAGCAATTACTCCCGTAATCTCGATAAAATGCCTTCGACTCGAGGAAAATACCATTGCTACAACTTCGTTATCAGAGACTCAGCATTCCTAAACTCCTGCGAGGGAAGCTGTAATTTCCCCCGCTAGAGGTAATTTTCTGGGAGAAACACCGGCCCTAATAAGCAGTACAAAGACAGGGACCCTTCTACCGTTATTCATTTATCACTGATTAAGAAAGCAAAGGTCACTCGATACACTTGAAGGAGAAGGAGTCGTTAACCTCCGGAGCAGCCAAGAGAGGAAAAGATTTTCCTGCAAACTTTGTTTTCGCAATCAATACAGTAGAAAACCTGGTGTGTTGTCCTGCTGGGTTGTGGCACTGTATCCAATGAATTCGACCTTCTTTGGCCATTATTTATAGTCCAACAGTATAAGGCGTCGTGTCATATTCTCCACACTATCCCATGTCTTAATGTGGCGCAACATAGCGTTTTGTAATTTATCCTTCGTACCCACACAGTTAAACTATGACAGGTCATTGTGTGGCAGCCAATTGTGACATCAGTACTATTCGAAGGCTGAATCCATTACTGGCGAGCCATACAAATAAATAACAATTTTTTTGGGCAAATCCAATGTAGGCCAATGAAATGTGCCATCTACTTTTGTCCCACATGCTCCAGAATAGTCGCAACTGTAAATATGAATCAATACTCGACCTCAAAACAGTCTACATGCAGACAACCCGATTTTCAAAAAATGGGGTGGGGGACAAAACCTTGTTCATTTTCATCCCCATTGTTGTTACCCCCACCATTTTGCTCGCACGTGGAAACCTCCCATCTGCTCAAACATTCCGATTGCGTTTTGCGAAAAGAGCATCAAATGAAAGAAAACAGAAAGTTGCAGGAAAAATTCCGTCGCTTCTGACTATACTCCCATTGAATGCAAGAGCAAGTATAACAAGAGAGAACATTTTCCTCCCCCCCTTCAGAAAATAACTTGAGAGAATATATATAAAGGGCGAAGGGTACAGAGAGGGTGGGAGGCTGCAGGCTCTTTTATCTTGAACTGGGAACGGGCGAATCCAATTTCCTCGGGGCTCCAGCCATCTTTGCTCTTTGGCAGTCATGTTTTCATGAACTGAAGTGCGCATGAAGTATGTTGGACTCCGGAGTCCCGCATCCTAATTGCAAAAAAAAAGGGTTCCGGAAAAGACGTACTACCGCATGGAGTGGTTATTCCCAGAGTGCCACATCTCATTTTGGTAAGTGCCTCGTTGATCCCCGTCTTGAGAAAAGGTCGCTCAAATGAGCCGGTTTTATTTTTTTTTTTGAGGCCGAGTTATAGTACTGTACGTGCAGCGAGTGTGTATTAAACTGAATGTCATTTAGAGGTTTCGGGGGTGTTTGTGTATAGCCGAGTCGCAATTTGTTTTATGTGCTGAGTCGCACAAATGAAATGCGGACGTTTGGCTGTGACACTTTTGCAATATTTTGGAGCCGCTGGGGGTCTACTAAATATGTCAGTCAACAGTATAAAATCCGTTTGAATATTCGTGGCCCGTTTGCTGGGATGTATTTATGATGATGATTAATGGCGCAGATGTGGATGGTCAGTGAATGTAAGATTGTTGGCAGCCATCGCCGTAATGAGTGCTGTACACTACACAGTGTCTATACAGGCTGGCGAATTGCTTGTGTTACTTATCAAAAATGTGGATCAGTCTCCAGCAGGAAGTCAGCAAAGATCAAAAATACTTATTCTAATATTAGTTTGAATGAAGGTGTCCTTGCTGACCAAGCAGGGGGTCTGGCACGAGGAAAGGAGGAGGTCACTCCTTGACCTTCGATGCCAATAGGTCCAAGTGGGTCATTCCAGATATCATAAGCTTTAGTCTTCAAAGGATGATTCCATTCAAGCTAATGTTAGCAGTATATCGCTTTGAGGTCCTCGGTTGCGTAAAGCCTATACCTAATAGCAAACTGCTTAATGACAATTTAGTTTGCATACGATTTGTTGTGCACATACGTTAATTGGACGCATCCTTGTTGACTGATGTCGGGTGATAGATTTGAAATTGTAATCTGACAACCAATTTAATCATTGCCATCCGAGTGTTGGAAGTGGTCAGCTCGGATGTTATATCACTCGCCACCTATTATTAAAATAAAATTTTGCTGCTTCTGCTTTCTACAACTGTGTATTTTAATAAACAGTGCTAACATACTGGTAACTTCAACCACCCGTTATATAAAACTACTCCCATCCCTGGTCCCATCCGTGGTCTCATCCTTACAATGTGATCGTGCCTTGCGTGCAGTTCTTTCACAAGGTGCCATCGATTTGAAATACTCTCACGACTACCACTGCCAAGTATTAAGATATTGATAATCCTAACGGTGCAATCATTAAATGGCCTCTATAGTGGCATGTACAGCTTTGCATCACGTGGGGTACTCGACCAATCTAAATAAGTGATGCTGTACCTCACTCGTCCATTATCCCCCCACACCGTATACTACACTGTCCGACTTTTCAATGCCACTAAAGTCACGTCCGCGTCCGTATATATACCCCTTGCACTAATGAACCGTCCCTAGGCTTTTACTATAATTATGGCTCGAGTACAGCAAAGGGAACATAAGTGGCAAAATGCCCAGATGAATATTCACGAGTCCTCCAAGTGTGAGAAAGTCGGTTTTCTAGAGATGACCTGATGGACCCCCTGAGGACAACCAGGGTTAAGAATAAGGATGTTGCGGGTTTTCCGGGAGGTGCTGTTGGCGGGTATAATGGGGGGCGCGGGTTGACTGTTTTGCGCCATAGTCCCCCCCCCCTTCCCCTCAACTCTCTAGTCCCCCCCCCTCCACCATAGCCTGCTGCGCTCTCCGCTAGATCGATACTGGTCCAGCACAAGGGAGCCAGAACCCACCCTTCATCCTCCTACCCCCCTTGGACCCACCGTTTTGTTCCCAAACCCCCTTGACCACATCAAGACCGGATGAGTTGCAAACTCCGTCGCCATAGGAACTAGCGGATTAGGAGAGAAAATATTCAAAAGGAGCTTGAGGCAACAGTATCACTTTTAAGAGGCCGCATATTATTTGGGATGGTTGCGTGGATTGGACTTATCGCCATGTTTATTACACTAGGGGTGTTCTAATATGGGACTTGCGTATTCCGGTTTCGGGTTTCGAGACTGGAAGCGCCTGCAAAATTAAGCAATCTGGAGTAAATCCCTCCAGCTAGGCTTTCCTCAGTATGCGGGGTGTTTCGTAATGATACTGGCTCGAAGAGGACTCTGGCCTTATGCGATGGGTTTCGGATGTTCCCGGGATAAGACAGACGCCAACGTTTTGGCACTACTGTACTCAAACTACTTAAACTTTAATGGGGTATACAAAAAGGCGCCAAGAAAATTCCGCCAATATAAAATGTAAATTAATTGTTAATTTACGCCTAATTATGGATATTATGTTAATATAGTGGCATTCCAGGCTCGGGACCAACTTTTCCTCTGTCCTGTTCCAAAGATAAAAAATACCACTTATCTGGAAAATTGACACTCTCCAGTGGACTCCAATAATGAAAGGAATTTGTGATCATTTAACTCCGCTTGCGGGCCAGGGACCTCACTTTGACAACCTCTGTCTGCAGGTCAAGCATTCGCTCTACTGTATACATCAGTCATTTCGCTCAACCTCACTGGACAAGAGGGGTGCCACTCGCTGTGTTATAATATTGCATTAAATCGCATTCCTGTCTGATATGGCCTGGATTTCATTAGAACACAGAGAATTTATGAAGTTGCAGTATTAGCTGCAGGTTCCCAGGCACTTACTTATAGGACGAGGGCTGTATTAAGAGGCTTATTAACATTGCCTCAGGCTCCACGTGGCACCACTCTTACCAGGACAAGAGGGAGAGATAACCCCGAAATTACTCTTCAAATTCACAATATACCCAGCCAGAGATTATGAGAAAATGCAAGGTGGGCGTTATTCTAATCAATGGAACATGCATTGTCGTACTGCCAGCCAGTAAGTACATCAGGGTGGGGGTGTTAATTAATTTAAGTAGAATGTGACTATAACATTTTAATCGGATGCTGTAAGTATAGCGTACTAACTGGAGTCAAACGATTTGTGGCATATTCGTTCAACCAAAACGTTTGTTTCGTCAGGACGAAACATTTTATTGGTAGAGAAAGGAAAAGCGTGACTGCGGATTAGGCTTTTTGGCTGAGTGGGATGAAGTGATAGCATCAGGAGCAACAGGGAAGCTTTTGAAGTCAAATACAGAACACGCACAAAAGCCCTACCGTCGCTCTCACTGGACAGCATTCGCGAGCCTTGAGGCAGCGGGGCATCAATATCAAAAGTTTTTGAATAATTACAAGGGTGTGTAATAATAAAACATTGCTCGCAGTACTATGACTAGACTATAATTAGCTGTATAGAAAATGTTGCAGTTCGTGCAAGGACGAATAATAATAAGGGAGCTAACATATTCTCTCTCATTGCGAAATTAGCAAGTCCTTTTAGCACACTCATTGAGTGCAGTGTATTGAATCAGCAGAATTGTCGAGGCCATCTGTTATTGTGTTGTTTGTCGAGTAAAGGGCTGGGGTCAAGGTGTGATAGATCTGCTCATATTTTCGACCAGTTGATTACCTGCCTCTGAATAGTTGGTTTGTTCAACACTGGAGATCGGTGGGTTCCATCAATTATCAACTCCGGTGGCTGTATATGCTCGATGTGTTTAACAGCCCTATAGATCAGGGCATGTTTGACTGCATATCCCATTACTGGTTGCGTGTTGTCTGTTGCACATGTCAACAGGGACACCAATAGTTATACCAGTTTAGCTGCACATTTTTAAGTAGAAAATTCAATACTTATTACGTCAGTGTAATTACTATCATTAATATAATAATTCTTTCTCGCCTCCTAAATGAAAAATGTTGTGTACGGATTTGGGAATGTCATTAGTTTCAACATTGAGATAATGAATTTTGATGTAATAAAATTTGAGGTGTTTTTTGCCATCAATAATAAAGGTTTCCTCCATTTTCTCTGCATTCCTGCTTGTCAGAATTTATGAAATAATGTACTGGCCTACCTTGAATGCCAAGAGGCGTATTACAGTACTTGACGTAAACATGGCAGCTTAGTTTGCTTTCAGGAATGTCGCTTACATCCTTCTGCATGCACAATTGCGTAATACTGGTACCATCATCCTTCAGAATATAATACTCAAGAATGGTAATATCTTTTCTAAACACCGAAATATGACCTTGCTGAAAGTATTACTATATATATAAATTTGTGTGTGGGTAGCAGCAATTTGCAACATTTACCAATATTAACCTACCAGCATTGCACTTACATGTTATTTTCCCAGTCTAAATATATCACGGGAAAATGATGTTTCAGAAGCCTGAATACTGTGTATTTTCAAGGTTCTTCTTTNCCTTATCTGCGAACCAAAAATTGCGTAGAAACCTTACAATCTCCACGACTTTTTCCTGAATAGTGAAAGCATCTAGTGCTGGCATTTAGCATGGATGGCCTTGCTCAGTACGATTCAGCCCTGTGAAAAGTCTGGAATTTCCTGCCTGAACAACCTGATACAATAGAGGGGCGGCAAGGTCTTCAGACCCTGCCAAATATAGTACCTGTGCCTTATTGCATTTCTCTACCAAATTTCGTTTCCTCCTCTAGCATATATTGATCTGCAAGCCCTGTACCGATGCTGTCGTATATGGTTCGTTTCTTAACTCTCCCTCCCTTCAATATTCCTCGTTCCAGATTCGTCCTGGGCCCGTCGTCACCATTCACAAGCTCAAGATGTCGTCTCGTCCAAAGGAGAAGGTGGCCGCAGCCTTCAGGAAGCTGTTCAGGCCGTCGGAGAAGATCGAGGCGGACCCCTTCCAGAAGCACTCCTCGGCGACAGGCGGGGGCAGCAGCGGAGGTCCATCGGGCAACGCGGAGGGCTCCAACGGTGGTGTGGTGATGGGGTCGTCCCCGGGGCAGCCTGCCCGTAGGTTGCTGAGCCGGCACGGGTACCACCGCGATTCGGTCAAAGTGAGCCCGGCGGAGGCCATCCCGGGCCTGATGGGCAGCCCCGGGGTGGTGGCCCGGCACCATAAGAACAAGCCGGTCTTCGTCATGGCCGCCAAGACAAGTAGTGGTAGTGGTAGTGGCAGTGGTGGTTGCGGGATGATGACCGAATCGAGCGTGAAGCACGCCAAGATCGTCCGTACTCGTCGCCTGATGAAGGAGTTCCAGGAGATCCAGAAGAGCTGCTGCGGAGGCGACCCCAACTCGCCCATATTCAGCGTCGAGCTGGTCAACGACAACCTGTTCGAATGGAACGTCAAGCTGTTCCGGCTCGACTCGGATTCGGACCTGTACAAGGACATGAAGGAGCTGAACGTGCCCTTCATCCAGCTCAACCTGCACTTCCCGGAGAACTTCCCCTTCGCCCCACCGTTCATGAGGGTCATCACTCCCAGGATAGAGAAAGGGTTCGTGATGGAAGGAGGCGCCATATGTATGGAGCTGCTCACGCCTAGGGGATGGGCCAGCGCTTACACGGTCGAGGCGGTCATCATGCAGTTTGCGGCCAGTCTGGTCAAGGGGCAGGTAAGCACGACGACACACATCTTACCAGTTATATTTCAAAAGAACTTCAGCGCCATGGATATCGTTATTGAAGTTTAGTTCCCTGCGCGTGGGTGTGTGACCCCTGTTATAGGGAGCAACTGCCTTTCGGCCATCTTGCGCGTGGGAAGGAAACCCCGTGGCAAGCTTGGGGGTGAGACAGACGAGCCCGGGCTTGCTGGCTATGGCTGCCCGTTTGTTTGAGAGATCCCCCCGGGGGTTGCATGCTGACGAAGATCTACTTCGGACAAGCAGGCAGCAGAAACCCCAGCGACGCATGACACGCTGTAGTGAGCCAATGAACCAGGCAATAAGCAACAACGTTACACCCCGGAACGAGGCCATTTGCAACAAAATGGGTGTCCCCCTCGGCTTATCTCGGGCTGCCATAGTCTTTGACTCTGTCAAGTCAATCGGGTGCATTATGATATGCGCTCCTGCTAATTTAGCGTCTGTTGTGTCGTTCAATGAGCTGGAAACCGCTGATATGCAGTGGTTTCATTTGAAACATGTTGCCACTGACGTCGGTCAGAAACTGTTAGGGCATCGCTCCCACATAGCCTACAGGGTAGTGCACTGCTTAAACCAGTACTATAGTTATTTTTAAATGTTCTATGGCAAACAATGTTAATCCCCCTCCCCTTATAGCCATGGTGAGTGCACCACTATGTACACATTATCACCCCTTACCAACAAAAGTTTCTTCCTGATATAATGAAGCAGGGAAGCAAATGATAATATTATGACATTCGAAATTGCTACTTGGTGGGACCTGTGCACATGGGAGTTCCTCCCGAGCCATTGTTTCCGAAGCAAGGCCTCCACAATTCAATTCCAGTTGTGGCCAGGGTTTAAATCTGGAATATGCTACCTGAATAGCAAGCTGCATAAAACTGAACAACTTGCAACCACAGAGTTCCTGCTGTGGGATGAAGGGCGTGGGAGGGGGATGGAGGGAAAGGGGTGGTAAAAATGGTCGAGCGCTTTTAGGACCTAGGGCCAAGAACAAAGCGAACTGATGGTTCTGAAAGCTCTTTGTGAAGGTTTCGGATGTCCGCATAGGTCCCTTTTCCCTATACCGCGCCGTCGATTGCGCCTTTATACCAAGGAAAGACTTTGGAAGTTGGAAGACTTGGGGCATGTTTACGTCACAATTTGCCAAAAGCAAATGCGTCACACATCTGCTGCAGCTAGGCACACACTGAACTTTAATGGCCATTTTATTGCATATTTCACTCCACATGTGATATTGTTGATAATGTTGCCGAAACTCAGATCTGGTTGGTCCTAGTGGCCAATGGCCAGGCAGAAGTTGCATAAAGCCCCTGCATTGGCACCATCCCAATGTGGCAAGGCAATAAGATGTAACAGTGGTCGGTCCGGCCTCTGTCAAACTTTCAATTTGCTGCCAAATTTATCGAGTCGTATGACCTTAGAGGAAGATATTTTGCCGGATTAAGGCTTGCATACTTGTCAGTATGACCCTCTTGCCTCTCAGCATGGTAGCCACTGATAAGCTGAATCATGACTTACACAAAATCCGACACCCTCTATTATAGCAAACCCATCAGTTATATATCTTGAGCATATGTGTTTCTCAATCTAGAGAATAGAGTGGTGTACGGTCGTACTTCACAAGAGCTCCGACACTGCATAATTTGCAAGATGCAAGATTTGTATGCCTATTCGTCATTCTTAGCAAGAGGCCCTGTAAATTTAGCTAGCAAACTGCAATTTAAGTCATAAGCAGGCGGCGCCAGACACTCATTTCGAATAATTTATTGTCTTGGACTGGTAAAATATCCGGAGAGAAGTCCAGATATGAAACAGGGGAGAGGGGAAAGGCGGATACTGGGGGAGGATTCCTGATTCTGCCGACTTTGGGCATTGATTTCGCTCTCCAGGGCAATGGCCAAAATATTGGGAACTCTCCCAGAAAGGATTTGCAGGAATTCGCGTCTGGAATTTATTTTTACTTCTGCCGAGGAAAAAAAACAGGAAGTGCATTTTCTCTATCTCTTCTTTCGAACCGGTTCCTGCTATAAGACTGAGTTATCCGTCCTAAATTTGAAGGCAGCTGCAGGAACCTCCTAATGGATGTTGTTAATTCGAGCTCGGATAGTTGCGCCCGCGAGTTAGTTCACAGAAAGAGAGCATAAAACGCGCACAGTGTATAAATCAAGACTTTTATTGGCAGTATCGCTTTTGCAGGGAGCATATATCTTGACCTATTTTATGGAAATCCGGAGGAATTATCGATTCAGGTTCACAAACCTCAAACGTGCGCTTCTGTTCGTGTAACGCAATTTTACGGCCTGTTTTAAGCGGGTGTTTTAAACCATTTTACATGCAGTGTCATCCCGAGTCTAAAAATAATCGGATTGAAAATCCGCAACTTTTATTGGGCAATACAACTCTTGTGTACGTGATGTGATTGTAGATAAACCAGGTGCAATGTGTCAAAGTTATTAACTTTGACTAATGTGCGCAGTTATTTTCCAAATAATGGCCATGGCCAAACATGCGTTATGCCACATCCATGCTCGCATTCTGAACAGGAAAAAGGACCAGTGGTTTCGACGTGGAGCTGTTGCTATTGTAATACATGCTATTGAATGTAATTTTTAATTTATTGGCATAACAATTGTGAAATGGGGCTTTTAACGTTGATATTTATGATTTTTCCAGCTTGATAATTCCACAACGCACTGTAATTGCCCGGAAAAATTTCATGCGGACCGGCATTTATTTGTTGTGAAAAGGACATGCCCTGTAATAAAAATGGGGTGCTTTGTAATAGTTTCAATTTTACGGCCAGTTATCTCAATATCTACTATAGGAAAATTCCGATAGTGCATCAGAAATGTAACGTTTCATATAATATTTTTTTCAGATAATGTCGGTTTAAAAGGTCTTTTAGACTAACTGCATTATTCAGCATACTGTATGGCATGTTTAAGTAGTAACGACTAAATAATGACAATATTCTACACATTTTAAAGTGAAGTAGCAACTCCATATAAAAAAGTGGCAAAATACATTTTACACCCAGAATTTTTTACACCTGCAGCTTTTCAGCAACAACCTCCACTAAAATTGCAGCCATCCACTGCGACCCAAATCCTTACCCAGCACCTCATTCACAGCCCACCACTAAAATTCCACCTCCAGAAAAGGCAAAAGGTACTACCCCCATGAAGAACCAGAGGGCCACCCCAAAGCCCCCCTATGCATATAGAGTATGTAAGCAGCCAGCCAGCATGCCAATCTGGAAATTCCACTACCGCAGCTCCGTAATAAAAACCTCCGACTCCCGTTACAGTTCCCCTGAATCCATCCCTTAATAAACAGGCGGATATAACCTGCAACTGACACCCCCCTCAGGCACTTGAACCAAGTGGCACATCACCCATCAGGCCCTCATAACGACTAACCCCTCTTCTGCTCCAAAAGGTTCCCTCTGATAATTCTCTACCCAATGGGGAAAAAGCCCTAGTAATTTCCATGTGCAGAAAATTCCATTGATGTCTCCAGTCTATCTGGTCCTGGGTGACGTCAAACAGAGCCTTGGGTGGGGTATAGTCCTTGACGTCAAATGTTGTGTGGGGGGGGGGGGAGGCTCCCTTTAAAGCGGTGTGTGGAGGCTGCGAGTCACGTCCTGGACCTATGGCGAACATGGCATGGGGGATGTGTAACACAATTGCTGTCGAGAGAGGGATGAAAGCAAGGAAGAAGGCTATGTCGGCAAAAGGGGGTGGTAGGGGGGGCCATTGTGTTTCGAGACAAGTATCTCGTTTTCGGAAGAGAGGGAAATGCAAATTTCGAAGCTGGAGGGTCCCAACCCAGGAGGTTGTAAAATGTGAGCCGTGGTCATGATTTGTGGAGTACTACGAGAGAAGGGCTTGGGATTTACAGGTGGAATATTGTAGTACGTAACGTACGTGTGGATTCTAAAGAGAAAGCAGTCATTTCTCTTATTTTAAATTCATATTTAATTTAAAAAATTAATTGCATCCAGCTTGTGACTACATCACACCATACATATTGGTTTCTATTACAGACATTCAAAAGATTGCCCTCACTGTGCTGGTGGAATGTTTCTGTGAGTTCAACTCGATTTTGTAAAATGGTGATGTCCTTATCTTCAAACCGCATTATCTGGTGGATGCATGCGGGCCAGGAAATTTGGTAACTGAGTTTGAATTTCCGGGTAGTTTGTCCGTTAGAACAGGCTGGAGCAAATTGCAACTCAGGCAACATGCAAAATCCCTTCGTATGTACCTGGAACTATAGTTTGGGGATTAAATCTGGTTTTTTTTGTAGCATACTTTTCAGACTCAGAATCTGGGAAGATATGCATCTGAATAATAAATTATAAGTGCTGTCCCGCAATATTAATATTTCAGCACATGCAAGTGCAAACAGGTAGTTATAATAATTGTTACAAAGGCTTACCACCGCACTGGCAACCTAGCAGAAACTTGTTATTTCAATTTTAATAGCCTGCAGAGCAATTATAATGACTTGAGAGTGTACTTAACATTATAAATGATAATTTAAGCCGCGAGTAATGTTGTGGAACTGGAGCAATATACACATGAAAACTTGATGCTTCTAAACAGCTCATGTAAAGTTGGAGCTTTTGCACATTGAAAAGTATAGAGTAACATGCCCTTATGCAGGCGCGTTTGAAGTATAACCCGTGACCTGAGTTTGCACTTAGGAATACCAGTTGCACTCTTTGAATCGGGAGCAGAAAAGTTAAGCTTTACACTATATAGCTCGTTTTCAAAAAACTTTTTCCTTCAGACCTATATACGGTAATACTGCATTTGAAAAGGAGTTGAAAGGCCGCGGGAGGAGAAGAGAGAGAAAAAGTTCTAAAATGCGTCTCAAGTTTGCTCAAACGTCTTCCATCACGAACGTATCGTAATCGTCGACACCATCCATCTCAGGCCCTAAAGTGGTGCAGGATAAAAAATTTTCTTCCAGCTGAAGAGACACCGACATCGATTCAGACATATGTAGCAAGGACGCCATTTGTACCAACCAGACCGGGTTTGATATCTTCTCTTCAAATCCGTTACGGACGACATCCCAATCTTCACACATATATGGTCAGCCATAACTTACATACACCTACATTATTTTATCGACATTATCAAGTTTACCGTAACAATATGAGTGATGAACCACCGCTATTATAGCGTAATCGTTGTGCTGCTTTGATGATTGATGATTGTATGTCTTATCAGTAATGAGGTATATGCCACAGTTCACATAATCTGAAGCAAACATAGCACAAGGGGGGTGTCGACAAGGCTGACATTCTAGTCATATCCACAGACATTCATATCTGAGACCCCCTGCCACGTTCAGCCCAACTTCTATCCCAAGCTGTCTCTGCCATTATGAAGGAATGACAAAATTGGCAAAAAAAGAGGTCGACCTTTCCTCATCCCCCCTTCCCCCTTCCAAAAAAAAAAAAAAAGGAATCGAAGGATTTGGAGGGGTGGAAAAAAGAAGTGGAAAACCCATGAAAGTCGATTCAGAAGCAACTAAGCGAACGATTCTGTTGCCAGGAGACGCATCTTGGTGCTCCCCATGTTTTTTTTTGTTACGGGCATCTAAACACCCTCAGCACTTTGCTGACTTGATAAACGAATAGTGTTTTCCAATAGGCCACGTTCTGAGGGTGTACCAATAGCCCGAAACTGTAATCAGCAAAATACAGTAGCCTAATTAAAAGTAATCACGGCCCGATTAGCAGGCCATTGTGCTGGCATGAATCAAAAGCACAACTTCCACGTAATGAGAGTCAATTGAGGAAAATCGCCTCTAATTGCTCCTTCATCACTATCGACTTATGTGTCATTTTTGCTCGGTTGTTAAAATGATGTCCTCTTCTCTGCAGGGGGTTAACGGACTTATATAACTCTCTCTATGATTTGATGGCCATTTCTCACGTTCTAGACTCGTGCCTAAAGGCATATTGATGAAATAGACTACTGTGCGCAGGTGTGAATTATAGAGAGGTCTATAAAACGAGCATGAAAAAGTTATTTGAGAAAATGGGGGCATTTATTTCACGCTCAGTACACTGTTTCAATGATCAAGACGGTATATCGATGAGGGTTCTTTATCAAACTCAGCTGAATCTAACGGCCATATGGTTCTTTTCTCATGGATAAAAGGGCCTTACTCCAATGGAAAATTTTTCCCCAGTTGGGCGACACTACTATTCTGCACCTAAATTGTGAAATTCTCACAAAAATTGCATTAGTCTATCATGGCATACCATTAATGGAAGTCTCGCATTATGTATTGCGAATGAGCATTATTGGAAAATATTTCCCCAATTGTGCTCATTCAACTGGGTTCGTACAGTACAGCTGGGTCTAACAGTACCCCCTCCAAAAAAACAACAAAAATGTGTTACATCCCTCAAACCACGCTCTGTTGTTATGTCGGTCCTAGGACCACTACAAGTAAATCCTTCCTTGCTTGTTTCTGAATCCTCCCTTCGAGGCAGTTGAACATTTCGCTTCGACAGACCCCCCAAAACAGGGGACGGCTAAGCAGCACAGAACCTTAATTACCACAAAGATTGTACCCCCCAAAAAATCAACTCCTCCCTCGTCAGTTCAGGACGACTGTAAACCATTTCCTAGCAACGTGGCACTTTGTCTCATTATGCAAATGTGCGGACCGTGACAGTTACGTTTCCGAGCGGTTTTCATCTGGAAATCGCAAGTTACAATTGTCCTGCCAGATTTTCGGCTTCATTTCAGTTCGCGGTTCAACATGGTGGGGCTAGATTTTCAACATTCCAGCGAAAATTTTTGGAACCCAACTTTTTTTTTTTAAAAAAAAAAAGCTCGTTAGTCCTCGCATGACTTGATGCCTATAATCCTGTACTAGATAGCTGGACAGGAAATTGTCATTAGGAGGGGGAATTTTTTTTTGAGGCCATAACATTAGCAGAGTATAGCTGTATAGGTGGCACTAGTGTGAGCTGAGCGCATTGATGCCACATTTGGGCCGAAAAATGATGCTGCAGTCCAGGGGAATGGCTGCCGAAAGAAATTCTCCCCCATCCCTGGAATCTTTTCACATAATCCCTGGAGTCTCATTATCCAGGGGGAAGGGGAAGGACTATAGTGGGCGGGAATGGTGGGGTGGAAATATACAAATCCCCTGGACGACTGTTTTGGGCCGAAATGAGTTTTCTTCCGGATTTCCGCAGAGGCTGTCCCCCCGGAGTCTCAAGGTTCCATGGGAAATGGGGAAGAAAGCAAGTCTAATGTAAAACCGATGGACCTTGCCAACTTTTCGGCGCCTACAGGATGGTAAAATAGGAGGAGTGGCACGGTAGAAGAAAAATAAAGTTTGCTTACTCTTTACCAATACGTTTTTTATAGTCGTATTTTTTTTCACTGTCCTATTTTTCCGGACGTGCGTAAGGCTCTTATGAGAATGGACAGCGTAGGAGACAGGACTCTTTTGTTCGAAAGTTATGACGTCAGAAAAGTTCGGGCTCCAGTTTCCAATGACTGCGCACTTCAACTAACGAAGCGAATAAGATCTGACGTTCTGTGTAAGGTGAATCGATGAGACGAAACTTTCTCGGCGAATTTGGGGGACCCCAGCGCACATCCCTTTCATTGTTGCTGAAATAGTATTATGTCACAGAAATAGACAGGATTCACTAGTTTTCTGCTCAATTTACAAGACACTCAAATTAAATTATAGTCTGCAACAGGCAAATATTATTGCGACACATGTAAGGCACCTGTAGCAAGTTCACGCTTCGTTTGACCCCGCTTCAAAACTATTGGCTTTCGTCATGCAGCTACAACTCACCTATTCGTCGCGGCTGTCGACACAATAATCAAGTTATAGCACAATGCCTCGTTCTGTCCATCACCACACTCGCTTTTTTATGGAAATGCCCCCTCATATTCATAATCTCATTGGATAGTGTGACGGGCATAGGGTCTTTGTTGTTCTCCCAGCATGCAGCAGCAGCACACACACAAAAAAATGGTAAAATATTGACCCAAGTCCAGGGGTGGCAAATGCCCTCTCGTTAACGGCTGATTTCCCAATACCCCTCCGTTTTAGCCCACAAATGAAACGTATTGTTCCAACATGGTTGGTTTCCCCAAATCGGAGGATGTTTATGGAATGGCTTTCGCTCGCAATTATTCTTGCACAGCGGCTGCAAAATTTCCGATTCGCACGCTCACTTCTGCCTCCCCGACCACCAGAAATCTCAATTGCCAATGTTACCCACCCCTCGCGAATTACCACCTCACTCCCCGCCATAACTCATTTGAAATTCTGCCACTGCTCCGGGAACAGAAACCGCGATAAAAGTTTTGCAAGAGGTACCGCTAGGCTGTACTACCCCTCGAAACGGAGTTCTATAGTAATTTGGTGCGTGTTTCTGATTGGGGACGAGTTTTATAGTTCTCCTTTTATGTGTTTTGGCAGGGTCGCATCGCTCGCAAGCAGAAAGGAACCAAGGAGTTTAGCAAGAGATCGGCTGAGGAGTCGTTTCGCAGCTTGGTGAAAACCCACGAAAAGTACGGATGGGTCACGCCTCCATTGGCCGACGGGTAATCATCATCTGCGTCATTGCGGTCAAGTAAGTTCACCTTTTCTTATCTATAGTGTGCTCAAAAAGTGCGCAGTTTCTATTACCAATAAGAGCTACCCTCACAGAACAGTGATTGGGTAGAGCTAACTGTGAGGAGCAGTGATTGGGTAGAGCCAACTGTGAGGAGCACTGATTGGGTAGAGCCAACTGTGAGGAACACTGATTGGGTAGAGCCACCCTATGAGAAGCAGTGATTGGTTGAAAAACTCAGTCGCATGCTCCTCTCAACCGCCTTGAGAAAAAGCTAGCAATAAAAAGAAAAGTATCATGTCTCTGTCGGTGTAATAATGCTAATGAAAAGTTACTCCAAACTTGCTCGCCTAGGCCTATTTCCTCCTTCCTCCCTCCTCCTACCCGCATCTTCAAAGCCTCCAATTTATCTTGTCATATTCGCGACAAATTGCTTTCCAACTTTGCTAGGGCTGGCTCCCGGCGATATGTCTTCGTCTCCGGTGCAAAAGTGTACGCCACTAACCTCGAAGATAAAGAAACGGGCTTTTTAAAAAAAATGAGGAGGTTCAAGAGAGAAGTTTAGTCCTCAAGTCCTGCGAAACTCGACACTATATGTATATCTGGCAAGCTGTTGCTCTCATCATTCCAGGATTTGGAAACACCATTGGGCTTGTGAAATAATTTACGCCGCCATTAGACTTAACGAGGCTTGGCAAGTTGAGTGGGTGTGCCCAGTCCTCCTTTGTGCGGTTCGCTTCCAAAATTCCAGCCTCATTTGTATGGAACGTTATATTCCACTGAGAACGGTTAGCTGCTGGTCCGAAAATCGGTATAATTAAGTGCGCGTTTGGGGAAATATTTAAACGGTGGTTCTTGTATTTTGCTGGAAATTGTGAAAGGACTTTGGAGTGAAGTGCATGCAACAATATTGTTAGGTGAAAGGTACTTGACAAATGCTCATCAACACAAGGACTTGAATTCAATGGTCTAAAAAAGTTGGTCTGTACCCAAAGTCGGTTCAAATGGGTTGAACGGGTTTTAACCCTTGACCTTTGATAGTGACGGGCAATGTTCGTATGGATGAGTCGGAGAGTATGCCAAGTTCGGAAACTGTACAAAATGAAGTCATTTGATTTAATCAGCCCAAAATGCGGATTAAAACCAAAAAGTTTGGGAGCCTAGCTTAACGTCACTGTGCGTGACATGGAGGTAGAATAGTCTATAAAATCTGACAGATGTGACGCTAAAATAATCCCACAAATTGTCATAATGCTGTTCTGTTGCACATAGCAACAGACGCATTGTACAGTATGCCCAATGCGTCTGTTGCATACTCCTTCATCCACACGAGATTAGTGTGCTCAGAGGCAGACGAAACTGTAATCAAATTGAGTCACGCTCGTAACTGTAATGAATAGCAAATTTTTAAAAAACTAGGTACACTGTACTCTAATTTAGCGTAACGCCTCTACATCTACCTGATTACAAAGCTGAACCATGAGCATGTTCACGCCTGAACCCCTCCTACAAAAGACCCAATGTTGAAACAAACCATGTATAAACCCCAGCTTAGCCTCAAGACCGGAACTGCAGCTCCTTTCCTGTCTCCTACACCAGGTCTTACAAAATAACAATGGTCCGCCTTGAATCTTGGATGAGCCCATATACTTAATTCATCCCCTTACTTGCAGCTACGAATTAAATGGGGTGTACGTCGCATAGGCTGTATTCAGAAGACGTGCTTTCTCCAGCAAACTATCCAACTATGTCCAGGAAAGCCTCAGGATAATGACCTATTGTTATTTGGATGTTGGACAAACAATTCGCACTCAATGTCACCTTGCTAGAGTGCTGTGTCCCACACTTTTTTCTTTCCTCTTGAATGTGGTAAAGGGGGTGTCGATAGAGGGAAAAGTGATGCTGTGTATTCGTATCCTTGCTCCGCAGCCGTAATCAACAGCGGTTGCTGGGAATTATCGACCCGGTAAAAAGCAAACTTGCGCTTCTTTATCTACCGGGGAAGCTTCACGGTTAATTTCAGTGCGTGGATTACACATCTGGGTGCAGCTGAGATGAAATCATGCCCTTGGTTTCCAAATGCCATGGTATACACTTTGTTGAATTTTTGATACAGTCCGGCTCAAAAAGGGCTTTGTGCATACTGAAGGTAATCAGTTGAAAGGTATATGCAACACCATTTTTAAAGCTGTGTGACAACTGTTTCAATTAGGCCCAATGAGCAAGCAGTGAAGACGTGAATGTTTTTTTTTTCCCCCAGATAAACAACCTCTTTCAGGAGTTGTGTGGTTTTCGACCCCGATTGAAAGGCGTGTTTTGAGGCTATAATTAGGGGGTGGGAGTTAATGAGTATGCGGCGTCTTGATTATCCCCCGTCGTTTCGAGAGCATTTCTATGCAAATTCCTGTTGTTGTGAGTCATGGAGGAAGCTCTACAAAACTTGGGCCCCGACCTTATTTTTTCCCCCACCGCTATTTTCAAACGCAACCCACGCAAGCCTATAACAATAGTTGGTTTTGCTTGTCAGAACACCAAGCCTCCTGATGTGTGTTCATAACCAGCAATGTTGCAACTTTGCTAATTAACAATTGAATCACTACAGCTCACTCTCTATAAGTATAATAGCTGAATAATTCAAATCAACATTATTTTACTCACTTTAAAACAATTTTAGCTTAAAAGCTCCCTTAATTTTCTCTCTCGTCATCGCAAGAAAACAATCTCGAAACGCCAGTTAGCTGCGATTGAAGCACCCCAGAAGAATCCAGCGAATTTCTTCCACTATTACAACTGCAAGACACTTCCTCCCATTCATGTAATGAAGTCGCTTGCCGCCTCGTTGAATTCGGAACACGATTAACCCTCGCACGGAGTGAATTTCCCCTGAGGAAGAAAAAAAAATAGATGCTCCTTCTACCCCTTCCCCCACCCATTTTTTTCCGGAGACACGATCTTATCACCGAGTGTACACACCGTTGTAATTCAATGGGCCCCGTTTTAAGCGCATCAACCTGGATTGATGGACCCACGGAAATTACTAAATTTTGACGCAAATTGTAGGTTGTATGACCCATCGGAAGCCCTTGAGCGTGACTTGCTGAGAGCTGTTATGAGATAACTAGCGCACCCGTAGCCAAAATTTGGCAAGGTGGCAGCACTCACCAGGGGCCCTTCCATCTTCAAGCCGCGATCAGAAGGTGGCAGCACTCGCACCAGGGACCCTTCTCCTTCCGGAGCGTTCCAGAGGCGAAAAAAACAAGGCTATTATTATAGGGGGAATATGTCCATTAAGCCCTCCTAGGGGCGTTGATCTTTTGGTGTTTCGCAACCATATTTGTTCAAAACTTGGTTTCATTCTAAGTTGATCCAAATATGCAGATAACTGGTCTTTTGAAATCAGGCGATTATCAGCAGACTAAGTGTGACTGTAATTCGTTGGGGATGAATTCGGATGAGACGCAGCCGCCTCGTTCTCATCTCTTTTGGATCCTACATTGCAGGAGACGAGTTTCCCAGGGAGCCAAAATCGATACTGGAGGAAAATTTCAAGCCAGGCGGGGGACCAGGGTGGGTAGGGATGGAAAGGGCTGGGGGATGTAACCCCTTACATACATAGGTCAGCATCTGCGCCACTTGGCATTTCCTGTCAGCGCTTGGCCTTTCATGCTAAATTTTCCTAGGGAGGACCCCTCCTGAGTCCGCGAATTTTAAACTCACAATTTGTCAGTGGCAGTGGTCCTTGCTACCTGTGGGGGATTATTAAGAAAGTTGGGCACATTTGTCAGGCTGATTCCCTAGAAGGTGGTTGATAGGAGAGGCCTCTACTTCAACTCTCAACCCTGCCACTAATTAAGTCTAATGGTCAACATGAGACAACCGGGCCTAATGAGGTTTTACCCGGAAGCTTGCGGGCTTGTCGACTTGTTTGCCGAACCTGCCCTCTATTTGTTTTGGGAGGGGGGACACTCTATCCAGGCCCTCCTTCAGGGGGATGCACTGCCGGTGACCTCTGACCATTTACGATGATTGAATCCGGACATATAAATTCTGGAAACCATTCATTTTTAAAAGGATCACGGTAAAAGTAAGGAGCATCAACCACTGTTACGTAGGATTTTCAGAATTATCATCTGTAACCCATTTTAAAATTAGGAGTAAGAGATTTAATGAATAACTTACAGTAGAGGATTTCTGCCCGATTTTCTCAATTATCTTGAGTGTCAAAAATGTAGATAAATTACTTCACCGTCCACCTCTTTAATTCCACCTCCCTAATGTTGTAAGGCTCCGGTACTATATATGAGGGTTAATTTTACAAGCGCTAACATATTCAAAAAGCATTTGGCCACAACAGTTAGCTACTTTTTTAATGTTCACGTTAATCCGAATAAACAGCACGGTAAACCCCGGTTTAGTGTTAATTATTTTAACGCCTCCTGTATTTTGTTTGGCCGCGAATAACCCTTCTTACACATCCCCATTAACATATTTTAATTAGCCATGGGACGCCTCTGAGATAATCAGTGACTTCCTGCTGCGATGCACGTCACGTCACGGATTACGACTTAAGTTCATTCACTCAACGAGGGTGACAAATCTTAAAGCAGCTGTGCTCCGACAATGCAAAGCGACGCTAAAACTATAATCACTGAATAAGAGGTTGGAGGTAATGACAGTTATGGCTTTGTTTTTTCCCTACCAAAAACTGCTTCCATCCGCCATAACTTTATGAGAAACCTCCCCACAAGATTGTGAAAAGAACTTGGGCCAAGTTTTCTGACGGATTAACAGCTCGGTGCTCATAAATTATGAAGAAGAATGCTAGTTGTTGGAGGCGTAATCAAGTTTCTGGCTGTGCCATGCCTTTGATGTCGGTATCGGTCAATAAGAGACGAGCCATGCCCTGGAAATTAGACCGCCATCTGGGGATGGTGTTTATCCCTTGATGGGAAGAGCTGGCGGAGGAATTATGCTTGCTAATAAGAGAGATAAATCCGAGGTGTCTAAGGCCTCGGTGTCAGGCTTGCTATTGGCCAGACTTGGGAAAATAAAGTAATAAATTAGCGGCCTGGAGGAAAAACACGAATCAGTAATTAAAAGTTGGCAAACTGTGCCAAAGCCACGTGCAAGTCAATATTATCTGAAACTGTTTAAACATGAATTTTTAAACAGATGAAAGTTTGCTGTATGTGCACAAAAATTAACAAAATGTTCAAGTGTATCGTCCCTCACTTATCCTGACCTGTTATGCAACCATTCCGCTTTAATTGAATGACCAAAAGCATAGTGTAAAGGAGCAAAAATTTTCACCCAAAATTAACCCAAAATTTTCTTCCATTGCAGATTGTAAGGATGTGCAGCGGTGTTCAACTCAACACACCAAGCTACATGTTTGAAAAGAAAAAAAGAAACTGGACACATTCTTCTCAGCCAACATTCCTTCAAGTCCTCGTGTGTGGTAGTCGTCGTAGTAAACCAAAAAAAAAATCCGTTTACATTGTGCTGTGAAAAATATTTGAGACCTATGCCGGCCCAACTGTATACACACAACACAGTCATAGTTAAGCGTGTATTATTAATATCTAAACGCCAAAAAAACACACGTCCGTTTTTCATGTAAAGCTCCTTTCGCACTATGCGTTTGGTCGCAAGTCGGGGTCATTTTAGGCCACTGATTGTGTGACATTGACGCACAGTGAGAAATCCGCTTAGTATGTTAATAGGGAAGCAATTACTCGTCCTATGTGCCATCACCGGAATTCTTACATTTTTTTTGGCACTTTTTGCAGTTTATTGTCCCCCATCCCTCACTTTTGTTTCGTCTATTTCAACGCCCGCGGTCTGGTTCAATTTAATTCACGTATCTCAGGGATGCCAAAGTCCGATTCACGTTTAATTCGCGGTCAACAATATAGTATCGAGTATCTTCCAACACAAAAAAAAAGTACACCCGCGCGAAAAAAATATATACGATCAGTTTTTATTGGGGGGAAAGCAGTGGTGGCAAACAAACGTGTGCAGTGATATATCTCGAATTAAATGATGTGTGTGTGTGCTATATTGTCATAGGATATTATAGTACAACTGCCGTACATCCCGATTACTTTGTTTTTATGGGGGGGTCTTCAGTACTTTTTTCTACCATAGGCGGCGAAAATGAGCTGTGTGAATCTGCTCGTCACTTTTTTCTGTCACATCATGTCACAAACACATACACACACATAGTATTTATTTTATATAACCACCTGGAATAGCGTGACCACATGTCACTAGTGTCATGAGGTCAATTTAAAAAGGTTAAATTCCTCTGATTGATAGGTCAGCTTTTGCCATGCGCGTTATTTCGCCTGATACATAACGAGCCGTGCGACATTTGACACGAATTAGAATTAGGGCGCAAAATGTGAAAAAAAAGCGATGAATTATAATTGGGCCAAGGGTTCCCGAGGAATGAAGGAATTTTTTTAATATGCCGTCGACTTATGTTTTTAAAATGATCCAAACTTTGGACCATTTTTCTCCAGGCCATAGCTGGCTCCAGCGAAAAGGGAGCTGGAGAGTTGCATCGATTTCCGGATTGTAGGTTAATCCTTTCAGGATTACAAGGGGATTCAAGTCCTTTTCTTGCTCATTTCACAGGCGACTGCAATTTACAGCGTCATCTATGTTTCACTTCGTTTGAAATTAACATTATGTTGGAAGTCGATTCCCTCTTTTTTTGTTGTCCACCCCAATCCCACTCTGATATCTACCAATGTTTAGTTTACGTGGCAGTTTATTGGGACAAGGATGTTATAGAGATGCAGATGGATTTTTCAACTTATTGTAATCAAAGTAGAAATCCGCGCGTTTGTCCAGACAATTTGTATGCTGATATCAACCCAGTTTTTGCTGCAGGTCAGCAACGAAACCTGTTCATCCACGTTTTAAAATCACTCAAACTTCTCTTTCTCTATGCGAGATCAGATCAGAATATTGCGGGCTTGAGGACTGAGATAAGCTGAGGATGTGAAATACACATGCACGTTCTGGAATGTGTTGTGTGTCACGCAAAGTCAAGTAAAAAATATAGTGAGGTAAACTGAAAGCACATGCATTTCACCTCCGATGTACACAAGCCCAAACATTTTGATCTCCTCTCACTTGCCTGTGTGCTGTGTCGGTGTTTAGAAGAACGCAAGCAAAAGTGTCACAAAATACACAACTTGGGTGACAAATGTTAGTATCTTAACGTTCCATCCACAGGACTCTTTTTGCAAAAAGGGGAAAAAAATGTGCCAAAGTTAGCTCCAGATCTCTCTGATTTTTTAAGTTATTGTTCTTGTCGCTTTTCCTGGCTGAGATGCTAGTTCACTTCCAGATGTTTTTATGTAAAGTATATTTGTAAATAAAGGGACTACTGAAAACAGATTCCTGGTAATTATATGCAACAGCAATTTCCAGGAAATGACAAAGTGGGATTTCACTTCATACGTACTTTATGTATACAGGTACATAGATAAAACATAATTGCACTAAAACCTTTGCACAATAGACACAGTCTAAATGCATAACAATACTGACTGATCACAGTGAGCATAATACTTAAAACATTCACCACCTTTACAGGTGTTTCCTTGCTTTAAAAAAATTAAAAGGCTTTTAATATAAATTAAGATGTGGCACCAGCATCTTCAGTTGAACTGACAGTTGCTTCCACAAGAAGACCCAAATCCAACTCGGTGAGGCTTGCTGAAACACAAATACTTCAATAACAATTGCTCATATTAGCATTCATCCTAGGACATGTTCCTGAAAAGACAACAAATTACTGCCTCTGATAATGACAAGGGACTGATTGTATCAAAGAAACCTAGGAAAAATCAATTATGTGTAAGTATTCACAACACATAACCAGCATAATCAGAGATTTCCCCCACAATTTGAGTTCTTGCAACTGACCCTGAAACTTGAAAATGGTAGTTGCAGATTGCTCCTTAAATATTTTAAAATCAGAAATTCACTTTACTAGTCCACCCACACACTATCTGAGCATGAAATATGTAGGTTGACCAAAGTAGTAACATACCTTTGGCAGTAAGCAGGTTGAGAAAGGTGTCAAGAGGTGACAAGCGATCGGCCGAGGGAAATGCAGCTAAGCCCAACCCACCCTTTGTTTCGCCCCTCCTGTGGTGGTGATGCAGGTAATTGTGATGGTGGTGGTGATGACCAGGAGGATCCCGCCCCCCTACTCCAGAAAGAATATTCAGTGCATGCTCCCTGGCCCTTAGCATGAGGCTAGATGGGTGGGGCCACTGGTTCAAGATTCGCTTGGCTCTGGTCCTCGGAAGCAGTGAAACAAGCTGCAGCTTGGTCCTCCCAGATGCATCTTCAGGGAGATCAGCCATTATGAGCTTCACCACATCCACCTGTAGGTCGAGGACACCCTTCTGGGCATACTGGGTGAAAAAAGGGAAAGGAAGTGTGCGGTATCCCAGGTAGGCAAAAAATGACGTGAATCCCTGCGGCAGGGGAAAACCCAGCTCCTCCACAGAAAGATAGTATCGTTCTAGGAGGGTGAACAGGAGGCGGCGGCTGTCCTGATCAGACTGATCTCTGAAAAGAAAGTGTAGGAAAGAAATAGTACTAAATTGCACTTCAAACTGCAGTTAATGATGAGATGCAAGGTGGAGTTCCTACAGAGTGATCTACTGTATCAAAAATATCCCTATGCAGAAGGCTTGAGAAGTAACCATTCCTATACAAGTGAATAACAGCAAAAACATTCCCTTCAGTGAAAAAAAAAGGGTAGTAAGACCTCTGTGGCGGAATTAAAGTACTGAAACAAGTCAGGCGCACATAAGACCTTCACCAATTGATTCATGCTGTACCATAGGTCTTACGCAATTCTGAAATTAATTCTCATTAAGTATTCTTTCTGGAAACAGTTCATTGAGCCACTCCAAATAAGTGTTTTCTAAAATGAGGAACCTCAATATTGAGTACCAATAGGCTACATTGAATTTCTAAATGATTGGTGAGAATTTATATGAAACAGTTATTTCACTGTAAATGTTTAATTTTTTCACATGCAGATGTAAATGTGCGAATTTTCGAAGGTATTTTCCGAGGAGATTCTGCTGAATTGTGGATTTTCAAGAGCGAAAATTTCAGAGTATGGGAGGATGGGCTGATTTTTTAAATTTTCAAAATAAAACCCTGCTTACTGCTATAAGTAATTTGCAGTAGTACAACTTTTTACAGGCCATTCCGCACAATACTTCAGAATTGCTTGCCTACAGCTTAAATCAATTGGTGAAGGTCTTCCGTGCGCCTCCCTTGTTTCAGTACTTTCATTCCGCCACGGAGGTCTTACTAGCCTTTTTTTTCACTGAAGGGAATGTTTTTGCTCTTATTTCAGTTCTTTTTTTAAAAGGAATTAGTACAATCATGCCTCATTTAACAACAATACATGGTGTAGGTATCGCAGTGTTTTGCAGAGCAGTCATAATCATAAACTTGGTTTGATTGACACAAATTTTAAAATGTGACCCCTGATGCATGGTTTGGTTTATTCATGGGAAGGCTCAGAACCAACTCAGCTATAATCAGGGGCTCACTTAACATAATGGAATGACCTACAGGAAGGACTGGTGCATAGTCATTAAGATCATTAAGACTTTCAGTATGGTAAAAGCAATGCATCAAGATCGAGTGCTTTCTTAATTACTTACATGAGCCTAAATCCTCGTTCTGAGTCTCTGTCTGGGTCAACGCCTCCCAGCAAGCACACTAAGTGACAGAGCAACCGGGACATCTCCAGCTGAGCGCCAACGTACTTGGTGGCAACAGCATGAACATGCATTGGCGAATCACGAGGGTTGTTCTTCAGCAGATGCATGCTCAGCTCCCGCAAGTTCTGTAATGCATTACAAGAGTAACCTAAGTAGGAAAATTTGACCTTCTGTTTTCCCCTGATATGCATTATAATTCACACATGTGTCCAGATGGTCCATTATCATCATTCACATAAATAAGCACCAAAGTGCCATTGCCAATCATGATAATTATCAGACTACTGGCAAGAAATATGGCATGAAACCCAATATAGTGGCCCAAAACCACTGATTTAATTGGTTGAATATAAAACATTTAACACAAGATATCTTTAATTTAACTTTAATATCCCCTTGTTCAACTTATCCAGGTTGCGAAAGTGCCAACATGCTCACCACAGATATAACATACTCCTGCTTGCTAGCGGTGCAGCTCTCGACTTCTTGGAAGGGCAACACATCTGGCCCCTTTCTGCTCAGGATCCCAGTGATGTCAGCCATGGTTCCAGTGCAGATGAGTGGGGAGGTGGGTGACATGGGAGTGCTGGCCCTAGACAGTGCTTCAGGCTGGTAGCACAGCAGGGACACCATCAGTTTCTCTGCCACCTGGCTGGGCTTGAACCGAGACCTGGTGCTTCCACTGCCTCCTCCTCCTCCCCCACTGCTCGAGTCCCTGTTCCCAATTCCCCTCTGCTGGAGGTGGTCCCAGAGTCGAGTCCAGGTATCACTGTGGTAGCGGGCCAGCCTTTGCTGAGGTGAAAGGAGCATGGTGGCAACATTGCCTACATGGGTCTGCACCAGACGAATGTTCTGTTCTGCAATCTGGTCATGTATAGAGAAAAGAGTTACTATTGTGCAAAATATGTTAGAGAAATCATTATTTGTGAATCTGGAATTAGGTGAAAGCAGACAAGCATGCACAAGAAATAAAAACCCTAGAGGTTGATTTACTAGACAACCCTTTTAATCACGTAACTGAAGTAATACTCGTACCTTAATTTCTGCGCTGCTGGCAGCTGCAACAGTAGTGAATGGTAACAAGCACAGCAGCTGAGATGCGTCTGAGGGCAGATTCTTCCTGGCACCAGAGTATGCAGCAGACACAAGAAACTCCTGGAAGACCTTGGGGATATCCAGGTTGAGTGGGTTCTCACAGACCAAGCCTAGCACTTCCTTGGCTCCTTCCAAGTCCCCCATGTGGAACAGGAAGTAATGCAGAGCTGCCAGTTCAGAGCACAGGGGTGGCTTAGGGCCCAGGGCAGCAAGCAGTGACTCACGGCGGTATAGGGCCAGCTCCACAAAGGACAGGGTCGTGAGGTCCAGAAACAGAGACGAACGGCGGCTGTTATGGCAAGTGTTGCGGCTTGTGGTGGAAGGAGATGCGGAAGTGGCAGATGAGAGAGGTGCCAAGCGAAGAGGTGTTGATGTCACTGGGAGGATGTCATTGGGTGGGAGGAACAAGTGGTGGCAAGGCTCATGGGAAAGGCCCACATCCAGGAGGTGAACAAACAATCCTGGGGCCAGGACCAGCAGGTGGTGATCTAGAAGTTAAAGGAGTTTTATTAGGGCGCAATAGTGGTGGCTCTCGTAAGCGTACAGGAGCATAAGTTGCGACGCAACTTCCATACGTATGGACGACCCCATCTCGCTGGAAAGTTATCGGAGGTGCGGAACTGAAACCATCCCATAAATCTAGGGGTTTTGAATGTGCGTTCCGTCAGGTCGAATTTTTAATCACCTCCCCAACCAAATGCAATGCAATGGTGTGAGGTGTAGCCAGGGGTGGCATAGTCAGGAAGGATTTTTGCCAACGGCCACATGGTTCACATTGTGCAGCTAAATACCCCATGAAAAATTACTTCCTATGCAACATGATAGGTTTTAAAAAGGAGTGGGCTTCCATACACTGTGCAACAATCACCACCGCCTGCTGCTCCTGATTGGCCTAGAATGACTTCCACCCAACCTGAGAGAGAAACCCCCATCTATAACAACATGGGACCTCCACGAATAAATTGAATCCAATCATACACTGCGAATCACACTTGCACAAAAACATTAAAATATGTCTCGAGGTCCACATAGAATTTGTATGTCTCCCAGCCCGCGCGATAAGTCTGTTCCAGGATTGGCTGTCAGAGCCCATTGCGTCACGGACACCAGTGATAGCTGGGGGTGAGTCCAGCCCATTAAAGAGCCGCTATGAGAGGCCACCACGATTGCAGATATACGACTCCTTTACCGGCAGCCATGCTTATAGACGTGACGTCACCTGTCCTAGCTTACATGTGGGAGCCACCACAATTCCGCCCTTAGTCTCACATTCCCCATAAACTGTTACCTGCCTTCAATCATATAAACTTAAACCTAAAAAAAGTGAGCACGAATGCAATGATCTTCAGAAATCTACAATTCTCAGATTTACTGAGTCTCAAAAGTCATTCATCGTCATCGTTGGGCAACACTGATCTCAAAAACTGATATCTTGAATAGCATTAATGGCAGGTGAGTGACTGGTACTGTATGTGCTAATAACTACGTAAAAGCACAAAACACAAGATGCGAGACTACAAAATATAATTTTAGAAAATGTAAGTTTACCTCCATGAAGGGCAAAGGTAATCTTGGTGGACTTGGCCTGTGACACTGTGATCCCAGGAACCACGACGTGAATGACGCAGCTGTGGTGGAGCAGTGTCACGGAATAGGCAAAATGCACAGTGTTGTTGGCTCCACTCATGTCTCCCGGAAGCAGTACCCTGGATGACTGGTACAAGTAATGATGGCAAATACACACAACTCCAACTGGATCTGACACCACAGATAAATTCAGCAGGCCATCACTAAGACGCAGGGGGACATTCTGAGTGTCTGGCTGATGCTGAGACTCAAGCTTCATGGGAGGCATCTCAGGCATGTGCAGGGGAATGTTGAGTACAGTTTCATGTGGCATGTCGTCATGAAACTGAAGGCAGGAGAGCATGGCATGCATCTGACGGCCACGACCCTCATCATCCACTCCACCATGGTGTAGTTCACGGAAGTGGACATAATGCAGCTGCCCATTGGGACAGTCCCACTGGGCCCAAACGTGGCCTCGAAGGATGGCCTCGGGAGTTGGCGCCTCAGGAGGAAGATGCCATGAATGGTCAGAAGAAGACCAACGGAGATCAATGTTGCACAAGGATATGGCTGGGGAAGAACAGGTTTAACGTTACAATCATATGGCACAGAGAATAACGAAATTCACTAAACTGTTTTCATCAAACTTACAGTCCTTGAATATAAATATGATTAACTGCTCAGTCCACGTTTCAGATTCAGGTGGGACTGTCTTCTTCTTGTACAGAAACTGTGCTTTGATTGGGGATTGGCTCTGAGAATACACCTCATTCCATTTCTCCTCTTGCCAGTGGTTCACTTCCGTCACATGCAGCTTGTGATCCAAACCATCTTTCGCAACAAATGCTGCCAAAGGACAATGTGTAAAATTATGCTCCATTGACTGAGTTGCAGTTTGTGGCAGATTTTCCAAGCAGTCCTATTTATTCATTGCAACTCTAACCTGTCTAGGCTAATGTTCTCTACAAGACAGAGAAAATCATAACCACAAAGTGACTGATCAAAAGGTAAAATATGTGAGAATGGTTTCAATTTGAATTTATATACAATAGAACCCCAATTATCCAACCTCTGATATTCAACTCTCTGGATTATCTGACTGTCTCGCTCCAGCAATAAACCTATATTTTTCTCATCAAATACTGTAATGTACTATGCATTTGTTTCGTATTGCCTTAGTAAAATTGTAAATACAGTACAGTAGAGTGCATATTTTTAAAACTCTTCCCCTATTTTTTAGAAAACCGTAATATTGTACTGTACACTATTTCATGTTTTTATAGATTTTGTGTTTTGTTTCAATAAAGTTTTCTTTGCTCCTCAGATTATCCAACCTTGCTTGTGTTCCGACCATGCCCCGGTCCTGTGGGTGACAGATAATCGGGATTCTACTGTACTCAGGTACTCTAAACTTGTAATTACGGTAAATGCACATTTAAATTTCTCTCCACGAGTAATGTGAGACATACATATGAGACATCAACCATTGCAAGAAGTCAAACTTGTGTAACTGTATTGGATAAATGTACTTTATTTCTTTGCCTGAGAAAACCAGTGGTGTATCTTAACCACTTGTCAAGTCATAACTCATGCAATGCAATAAAAACCATATCTCATCCACACACTTACCTAATACTGTCTTAGTTTTGCTGACAGTGGCTTGTACCACATCAACCACCTTGTGGAAACTGAGAAGCGTTTCTAGGCAATTGTTAATTGGATGGTATATCCCAATCTGAGTTTCCGAGTCCATCCTCCAGGAAAGAAGGAGGTAGCCATCCTGTTCTTCATTCAGTACGCTCAGGTCTGAGATGGAATCTGGAAGTGGAAGCAAGCACATCGTCACAAAAGGACACTTGAAAAAGTATGAAGCTAATTGACGCAACATTACTCCCTGGTGCAAGAGTGTCACTAGTGTTCTTAATAAGTGAGTGGGTGGAAGCACAGAGTGGAACTCATCACTACACGTACAGGAGAGCAGGTCCTTGACGATGAGCCTGAGCTGCCTCTTGGGCTGCGGCCTGCTGGGTTGTGGTGCTGCTGGGTTTGTAGCTGCCATCTAGGTACCTCTGCCTTTCAGGGCATGCCCCTTTCAGGTGCCAGCCAAATGGGTGCGACTCACCCAAAATACTGACGGATTCCCTGCAAAATAAAAGGGAATTTTCTCCCCTTTCAGCAGAATACTGCTCAACACGACAGCGCCATATTGATTCGGGGTTGGAGGCAGCGATGCCAGGTCGTGGAATCTTGATACCAACCGGTAGGGCGGTACCAACCCACCAAAGGTAGAGCGTATTTAATTGCGTATTTAATGTTAATTTAGAGCTTTAATGAAAAAGGTTCAACCTGTCGTAAAATTGCAAATAAGGGGTCAGAAGCCCTGGTTCAAGGTCACACACGCTAAGGTGAATGTAACTCTGTGGGACCAGATTTGAATGGGTGCTGTCTTGGTGCTGTGTATTTGTCAATTTTAATGGTACCTAGCAAAAATTTACTTCGCTGTTATACTATACTACCATACAATAACTATATTCGTTCAAGACACTAGGGCATGAAAAAATTTCACCATACCAATGAAAATCCATTTTCTTGATAAACCTGTTGAGGGCTGTCGTATAGGCTATACAGTATGCTGGCTACATCTCCTGGCGTACCGTACAGCAAGTGCACTCCACCAAGGCCAATGGCCCCATGCTCCATCTACCGGTCGTGTAAACCGTAACTATATATATAAAAAACATTTGTAAACAAAATATTAGCTACTGTATTGTACAGTATTTATGTCATAATGGATACAGTACTTGCCAAGAAATTACCTGAGTTTCCTGCGTTTCCTGTTGCATCTAGTTCATAGATATATTAAAGGGATAAAGGCTGGCCGTTAATATTCTATGATCTAGTTCAAGTGTGCCACTGGGGCTCTAGAATGTTCTTCTGGTACAGGTATACTGTATACCTTTGGAGTGCCATGGGAGTATTGTAGGAACGATAGTCCCTATAAGTAAGATCATCAGGTAGTTTTCCAACAATTAATTTTTTTGCCTTGTTGGGACGATTTTGTGCCGAGCTCTACAGGCCTTATCCTTCCACACAGAGACTTCAAGTTTTGAACATACCTCCGTACTGCACCAACTTATCCCCCTAACCTCTATGCAAATTACCCTATTTCATCTCACAGCCAATTATAGTCTATGACTCTATGGGCTAAAGAATGAAGCTTACCTGTTGGATCAGCTCCTGCGCTACGTGGTCTGATTTGAATGTGACAAATCCGTATCCATTCGAAATCTCGACTGCCTTCATGTCCCCAAATTGATCAAATAATGCCGTTAATTGCAATAAAGACATTTGAGGAGGAATCCCTCCTACGAGAACTCTATTTCCATCAGTGCTCATTCCCCGCCGGGATACAAGATATCCAGTACACACTGGATATCTTGTATCCCGGCGGGATTTTCCCGCCCGTTGCCATCTGAAACAACAACATATGATTATTACCGGTATATTTACAAAGTTCACTCAACCTTACTGCATTAAGGGGGGGG
>KZ538725.1:0-16666 GCA_000934665.2 Catajapyx aquilonaris
ACAGACAACCTACAGGCAGAAGATAAGTCCTTATTTCTAGAAAACTTACTTGTGGCACCTATCACTTTCAACCCAGAACTAACTCTCCTGTCTATTTGCTTTTGAAAATAAAAAAACAGCCCATTAGTGGCTCATTTATCATCATTCATCACCATTCTTTGTTTTGCACAAGGTCACTTCTTCAACTATTTCGAAACCTAATGTGCATCATTCTCGTGTGTGTTCTCTTCCACTTGCGAAAATATAGTGTGGTGCACAACTATATAACTATAAACTATACAACTATATAACATTATGCACAATGGGCAGAATAATAAGATTGGTGTTAATGAAGAACATCATGAAAAAGTCTGACATGATTGTGGTACTGGAACATTTTAACAAGACACTGCAAATTTTCATTCCTTTCATTCTTCATCTGAATAATAATAATTGCATAACCTTGTGCCTTGCAAGTACAAATGATTAGGCACTAAAATATTTGTTTGTTTGTAGCATGGAATAAGCTCTATGCCATATTGAATCTAAACTAAGGCATTAACATGGATGGTGAAGGCTAATTAAGGAAGCTGGATATTGATGAAACCTGATGAAACTGATTGTAACATTACTGGCATGCAGGCACTTTTTATTAGATGTCATATTTCTTATTCTGTATCAGTATGCAAACCCTGTTTATGTTGAATGTTACTGATCAACTGTCGTATTGTTATAATGCGGCAATATCTCATTTTAGGATAGGTCTCATTCATTGCTAAGCAAAAATTAGCAAGCTGAAGGTTCAGTCAGATGAAAGTGAACCAATCAAAAGAAGACCATCATGTGGTTATTATATAATTAGCATACATGAGAAATTCGCTAAATCCAAACAGCCAGTTTTTGAGTTAATCAAAAGCAAAGATTTGACCTTGCACTTGCTTACATGCTAGTGGAGACCAAAGAAAATCCTTGCTTGCAGGTTCAATATGAACCTTTTGAACTAAACGGACTTCACAGGGCAATAGAGAATTTAAAATGCTACTTTTGGCCGGTTTCACCAAGCCCGGTTTTCATAAAAAACCCGGTTCTTTCAAAAAATCCCTATTCTTTTTGCAGGGATTTTCCGAAAGAACCGGGGTTTTTATGAAAACCGGGCTTGGTGAAACCGGCCATTTGTGGTGTAAATAAGAGTAACTGTAACTCAGAACACCCAAAGTTGTATTTAGTGGATTTCATTCGCATGCCCTATATATACAGTATATGCTGCATGGTTATAGGACTGCATATGCTAAAAATGTGGACAAGTCTCATCTATCGACAACTGTAATTTGGTTGACATCTGAGTGAGTAGAAGAAGACCTCCATATGGCCTCAGAAGGAAAAAATAAGCCATAACGCCTTGGAGTGCAAGGTTTATTCATGTATGCTGCACAAGACCACTGAAACACATGTCCAACTGCTGGACCAAAAGTCCAATACATGGTTGACCGTTGATTGGCTCATCTTCATCTGAATGAATATCGTGTGTAGGCATTTAAATAGGGTGCTAAAATTGATATCCAAACTCATTAACACTGAAGCACTAAACATACTGAGAGTGTAATCGCTCTTTGGAGAGGTTGTAGGCCTCTTTCGATTACAAAGCTATAGGATTTGCTTTTTGATGACATTTCATCATTTCTTATTTGACCCGCAAGCCTTTAGTGCAGATAAGAACGTTTCCTTATCCCCAGATTCTGAATAAACTCATTCAGTATTATTTTGGTTTGCATAGTTGTATCGCATGTTTATCTGGAAATGAACTTCTTACATTTTTGTGAAATCATTTGTCTCTTAAAACCAGGAACGAGTTGCGTAATGATGAGCTGGAGAATCAAGAACTCGAGGGTATACAGCCTGACCTCATCTTTCCCTGAATGTGCCAGTGAAAAGATTCGCCTCCCACACAGATTACACATTACAGTCTACTAGTCCTATTCCTCAGAATGATGAGGCAAACTATCTTTGAAACATGCCAATATACTCTATAGTAAGTAAGTAAGTAAGTAAGTAAGTAAGTTTTATTCACCTGCGGGGCTTTAAGGGCCCTTTTGCAGGGTATACTCTATAAGAACGTATATAGTCAACCTATAGGTCTGGTTGTGATTTGATGTTTCCCCGATCAAAGAGAGAACCCATTTCTGCTATTTCTGGGGCAATTGCTGGCCTTCTATAGATTGGATAGAAAAGTTGGCCTGCAAGTTCTGTGGTGTTTAACGAACTGAAATCATCAAAGGACTTTTTCTTCTAATTACTTCCAAGTTGTTTACTTCATTCGTTAATTCCCTCTTTCCTTCCCTACAGAGGCTTCATATCTATACTACAGGTTCATTAGTCTCCCTCGATGTATATCCCGGTACAGTGCACTGGCCGTGTAAGGAATGGGCAAAAAATGACGCTCGCTGATTAGCGAAACCAGCGTATATTATTTTGGTCTATAACCCGCACGTTTTTTCCTCACATTTTTGTTATTATTTTCACTGTATGTCACACTGTCTATAGGAGCAACTGAGTACATATGCTACCGGCAATGTGTGAAATCCGGCACTGTATATAGGCCTGGATTTCACACATTGCCGGCAACACATATCCATAGTGTGCATTGTACACTAGGGGAAATTACATTTTCAGCAAGCTTTTGCTATGTAATATTTTCAGAGAAAAATAATTTTCTCCATTTGCTTACAAGCAAACTAATTTTTTCCTGGAAAATTAACAGCGCAGTGAAGAGCTCGCGGTTGTAGCTTCAATATACAGTACGTAATATAATCCCAACATCCCGGGGCATGGCATTTTAAAAACTGTACAAACCGATCTGAATTCTGGGTATATCATTTATATAACGCAATTGAGGAGAAAGAGACTGTGCTCAACATGCATCAAGCTTTCATAGATAAATGCTCGCCACGTCAATGTCAAAGCAAACTAGTTCATTTCATACATATACTACCTGCTGTTATCATATGGCCTGCTGTATACAGTATAGGCATTTTACCTATTGAGCAATGGATTTTTAGACAGACATGTTCAATGTTATGCAACAAGAGTAGCAATATCAACACGACATTTAAAAACAAAAATCTAGTTGATGTCGCCGTGGCTGTACGGTTGTCTCTCTGAAATTGCTCCGAATTGCTCCCTTTAAATGTAGGCTACTCGTATTTTCTGGCTTCGACTGGGCAGTTGTTGTTATGGTTGGTTCATGGAGTCAAGAGGTTTGTTTCCGGAAGAACTACAGCACAAGAACAATCGTCGAGCAACGAGGGATCAGGAGAGAAGACCTCAGTTTGAGTACTCCACGACACAGTGTTCAGAAGTGTAAGATTGGCTTTTGTATACAGTGCACTGTATCCCAAGAATACCCATGCGAATACGGAGAGAACGCATTGAAACTTTTTACACATGAGAAACTATCAGCTGAAGACATACAGTACTTTCAAAATATAGAATTGTCATATACTGTATCGTACAGTATGTATAGTTACATATCATGATAATTACTGTTTTTCTGCTGGTATTATTGTTCAGTCATATACCTCCATACCAGTATGCCAATCATTAGTCACGTCCGTATTCACTGACTCATGAATGAATCAATCGAAATGTGACACGAATACTGTACATCACTCCATAATCATGAGGCATAAATGGAGAGAAACCACTGATCTCTAATATGTGCACATTGGATTTCGGGTTGTCGCAATTGATGCTACAATTTTTGCTTTCTTCGATTATAAGTGTGCCAAAAACAGTGTGTTTTTTTATATACATACGACGCTATTATGATGTCCCGTCACTGCTATATAAACAACCGAAACATTTTGTTCTTTTATTTTACAATGGTTTAAAACAACCACAACTACTAACTTATTATCTTTTTACAAAAACCATATTTGTTCCAGTACATAATCGACACTATACACTTATATAACAAACTCCAGCGCAAATGCGCTAAATTGTTGCTAGAATTTCAATAGTCATTTCCATTCCAACTTCATAATATGGAAACCATGTGCCAACCAAATTCTGAAAATCTCTTCAATTTATCTTCACTTTGACGTCACTCCTGACTCCCATGGAGATAACAAAAAATCATAAGCTTTACGTCGAATCCCATGTTTTCTACATAAAATTCCGTGCATTTGGATAGTGTATGACTATTTTTTTTTAATCGGGTGAAGTGGCAAGGACGGGAAGGAAATAGTGGAAAACAAGCTGCAAATGCAGGTAGTATACGCGGGAATGAACACTGGTACCTAGAAAACGTGGGAAGCAGGATGAGATTGTCAGCTGCACACAACTTGTGATGATAGAGTACTGTAGTAAGCGGAAAGGGTTAGTGGGAGGTACAGGGTGTGGGGGGGTATGAAAGGGAGAGAAAAAAAATATATCTGAAAGGCTATGTTTCCAGGCTGCTTGTCGCCACTGCAAAATAGTGTGCGGTCACCCGTTCGAAGTAAATGACCTCGGACAGCATAACATCATGCTGTTTTCTAGGAAGGGGCCAACGTGTTCATTCTTTAGTGCCTTTTACTGGCTTCTTGTTTCAGCTTTGATATGGAGTTGATTGGCTGCGAAAAATGTGGCAGTTAAGTTTTGGAAGAAAAAAAAAACTGCTGTTGGTGGTATATGAAGTAAAGTGGACATTCAATCGAGGGATTCGTGGAATTTGCGGTAGGTGTCTGGTGTGCGTCTAATATATTTTGAATATTAAGGTATGATATAAATTATGGAAAAATTGCAACAATGTATAGCTAGCTGACAGGATTGCAAGATTGTCGCATTTCCTATCAGATGTAGGTTTCTTTCCGCATTTCTGAGAACATATTACCATAATTTATCTCGGCTATTGCAGTTCCATGACCGAGATAATGTTATGTTCAGTTTCGTTATATTGCATATGTGAATAGCAGTGATCATACTGCGCGTTAAGCGACTGACATAGCAAGGTGGTTTATAGGTAACATCAAGTAACATGTAGGCTATTGACCAGCAATTATTCACATGAACGACGAAACCAAAATTAAAATTCGATTCTGTACGTAGTAAATCATATTTACTGGGCAAATAAATAAATCATAAGAGCTTGTCGTATGACGCATAGTAAAGGAAAAATCCCCAAATAACACATAGGTTTTCACAAAGTATAAACAAGCTCTATAGCCTACAAAATATCCAAAATCATATCGGGTAATTCCATCTTCTGAGAGGAAGTGTACCAATTTTGTACCATACGTACTGATAACAAAATCAGTGTGGGGATTTTTCTCCCGCAATGTCGGTTTTGTCATACGTACAGTACGGAGCTGGCATATTCCTACGTTTTGCTAGATGTGTGTCAGAGTGCTGGAAGTCGGTCGACATATGAAACCCGGCATCGTACGTGTACAACCTTCTGCCCGCATAATAATCCAGTCCAAGGACAGGTGAGTCGGCTTTCGCCTCTATTTCTGCAGAAATATATATACAATACAATCTAGTTTGCAAATCATAAAATACGGGCATGGGTAAAATACATGATAGCATTTGCCAGGAGTGTGTATACGCCATACCACGAAATTGCTACCCTCAGGCAACTTTCCACGAAAGAACATAAACTTTTGTTCAGTTCTGAAGTTGCACTTGAGCTCATTTGCACTTCCGCCATAGGCGTTATTAATGCACTAGTATACACAGTGGAATACTGAATTACTGAGTGAATCGTATGCAACGTGTGACCTCGTGTGTTACGGTTAGTGACGACTATTGTCGCTTGACGTGCGGTCAACTTATAGATATTTGGGGATGAAACGAAATAATTGGGAGGCAGTTCGTCGAATCTTTTTCTGGCTAGACCATTATCGTCCGTAAGATCTTTTCTCTAATGGGACATAAGCCGTAATAACAGCCCTGGAACATCTGCACCTTTGTTTACAAGTACGCGTTTTCTAGGAAGCTCAGGTCCTATTAGTAGCTTGCTATATCTGTTTTGGAGCGCCTGCGCCTCCAATTCTATTTCGCCAAAATGGTCCCAAAAAAAAGCGAGAGTCGTTATCGCTTTTTCTCGGAAAGTGCGGGCACGAGTTTTGGTAATTAGCTGTTTTGTGCTACTCAGGATGATTAGACCATATTGCATTATATTGTCATTTGGGGGCAAGGTTTTTTTGTGGCCGGATATGAGGCGATTAAAAACAAGCACATTTGGGCATATACCGCGACTTGTTTGCGCCACTAACAATCACATGAGCGGTTCAGCAATCCTATATAATAAAGCTAGGTCGTTCAAGCGAATATCAGTGATGTCCCAGTATAATTATGATAACTCGACACGTTCGGAACAAAAAAAAACAACAACAACAACATGTCAACAAAATGGGTAGCTTCATTAATATCGTCCTAACTTTTTCGACGACACACTAATTGGCGTCGTTATAGTGGTAGCAAAGTTCTATGATATTCAGGGTCTAAATCAGGCTTGTTAACGAGTGTTGTTCGTTATAAGGATTGCTGCTGCGTATTAAGTTACAATTAAGGAAAACGATGTTGATGTGGCGGAAATTGCGCAGAGTTAATATCAGTAGCGAAGGGGGAATTCATTTGTTCGATATGATGTTCGCTAAGGAAAACGGTACTGATACAATACAGTCATTCATCCTGTTTAGAACTTGCCTTTCCCCATTGCGATATGTACCTAATTATATACACTTATAAAAAAGACTTACATCCTTAATGTAGGATAAGATAATGGCATAGACGTCATTGTTAGAAATGTCGCACAAATTCTGCATTTACAGAATAAGGGGAAAGTGTATATATATATGGCTACAATGACGTTTTCCAGGAAATCACTAATGCTTTCTGACATATATCTGATTTCAATGGCTAGCACATATACTAGTAGGTCAGCCATTTGTTGTTTCCATGTATTATAATCTGGTCTTTTCTCCCCGCAACTCCCGTTACGAAATGAAGGATGGGATACTAATGACAGAATTGTGACAGTTACAGGACATGTTAGCTTCGTTATCGGGAAACCCCTCCCCACTACTCCAGCCTTCTCCCCGCCCTCCTACAGGAAGATTTCCCGGAAAGCTCGCCCCCAATCGTTAAGACAAGAAGGTGAAAAAGTATGACTCCGGATAAGGCACGGCACTAGTCGATTACACTCTATTTTCGCTTCAGTGACTTCCTTTCAGTCGAAGACAGGCTTCAAACGGATACCCAACAACATGACTTTCGAAGCACCTGATTGTCTTTCGCCATTGTACCCATTTATTTTGCTCGACCCTGGGCTGATCACATCGTACTTTGCCTGATTGGGAAGCATGCATGTGAAGATCAGTCACTAAGACACTGAAATGGACATGTCCGATGTAAATCATCGGGGGGGTCAAACAGTCTGGTGACATTATTCAAGGTTACTTTGCATTGACCCTCTTGACATTGACTAGTCCTGTGTCAAAAGTGCAATATGCCACCCAACTGCTTTGTCATTATGTAAATGAATAGTGAGAAGTACCTTCTAGAGTGGGTGAGTAATGTTACCGACCTTTGCATTCAGGCAGTGAATTGTGTCCCTGTTTGAGCTGTGACAGCAGGTGATAATAATTACGTGGAATCAAGGATATCTCTTACCTGGGTGGTGAAGGTCAGGTGTACACTTTTAGGTTGGGGGTCATAGTAGTATTTTCCTGGCTATGCAGCAATGATATCAAATGTTGCATGACGTTGCTGACGCAACGATTCTTTCTTGACTGAACCGTGGGAGAGAATGTGATCGGTAATAACAAGTAAGGTAATTGCTAATTGGAGGGCAATAAAAAGGACTTGTACGAGGAAAAGTGAAGGCTGAGCAGGCTACATCCCATTATTGCATGGTATGACAATGCGCCTCATTTGTACTGGAATGTCGATATTAAATTTCTTACAAAATGCCAAAATGCTCCACTGGGACTAATAAACTATGAGTACGACAAAATGTCAAAATTAGTTTCATATTCCCAGGACAGGTGTTATAGGCCCAGTAATAAACTTGGGTCATTAATAATTAGTAATTGTCGTCACTGTGACGTCAGTTATGATGCATTATTTTAGTATTCTGTCACTTGCAAAGCAGACAACCTAAATTATTTTGATAAACACAACCCATACTGTAGTGACGTTGGAGGCTATGTGACGAAGGAATGGGACGGAGAATTAGATATTAAAATGCTTCCGTGCTTGTGAAAATTCCGGTTAGATAGTCGCAACCAACGTTGAGGTTTGTGCAAGTAGAAGTAGGGATTGAGAAATTACAAGCTAGACCTTTTTTATTCCCACAGAAGATTATTTCTTCTTAGAATCAACTCTTCTTGCTTCCCTGTAGCTAACCTTGGGGTTGCAAGATTGCAGCAGACCGAGGTTAGAAGAATGCCACGTGGTCCTCCGCAAGCAGCATGACCCGGTCATTTTAATAGCTAATAAAATTCAGCGCTGTCGTATTCGCCGGCGAACGAAAGAGCATAAACAGCATAAATTATTATTTTATTCGCGATACTGTCCCACATGGTATATCCCATCATTTAAATCTCCATCATGCCACCTGTTGAACATCCCCCTCCAGTTCCATGAACTAAGTCGCAAACGCAGAATTCATTACGCATACAGCATCAGACTAATGCACACATCAATACCGTGAAATAACGATGACAATGCGAATAAATCAGTACAAATGTCTGCCAGATCAATGCCATGCGATGTGTTACGAGGAAAGCATAATGATAATGCAATTTCCTTGTAATCGGTGACGGTACAGTACAGGTGGCATTATTGTCGATTGTTGCTGGTCTCAGGACGGAATTGTTATGGTAAGTTGTAAGATCGGATTATAGAAGCGAGGTCAGAAGGTAGAGGGGGTTAGGATGAAGAAGGTAATGCCATCGATCCACTATCGTTGTACGTATTTTCGTGGAAAAACATGCAACCAACTGGAAATATATGTATCTGGCTTAATATTGCTGTATCGTGAATAATTCACACACAAAGGATAGCGTGATATAGGAAGTTTTTTTTTCTGGCTCTCTCTTCAGTGAATAAAAAAAAATGAGGGAAGTTTATCTATTCACGTGCTATTCCTAGGTGTAATGCATAGGGATATATAGATAGTCATTTTCTCCGGATTAGTGCAAATTTGGGGTGACGAGGAGGGCGTTGTTACCCGTATTCTTAGAAATCAGTGCTAGCCGGATAGATTTCTGTGAGAGTTAAGAGCCTGGAAATGCTCGCTGTCATGTCACTAGTGCCTGCCCGAATCATCAAAAATGCAGCAAGCAGCTGTCATCACGAGAGTGTACAATGCGGCTTTTTTTTGTAATCAATTTTTTGGGGGAACACTGTAGATAATTTGATAACAGGCTTTGCTCATAATATAGTAAAACGTGCTACATTCAACACCATAAAAAGTGATGCGCTTATATTGACACTAATAATTGGCCAATAATTATAATCACACTAATGACATTCACCAACATTACTTGTTAGAGTATCATGAGGTGCGAATATGATTCTCAAATAATAAAAACTTGTCAGCGTCATATCAGCACCCTATTACGGAATGGCCGAGAGATTGATCATCATTTCCCGGAGGCGCTATATCGAGCTTTTCATTGCATGTTCTAGCTTTTTTTTTTGTTAGTCTCCCCTTCCCTCCTACAGTAGTAGCTAAAAAAAAGTGTCGCAAATGTCTAGCTGCAGTTTATATATAAGCCCGTCATGTTTCGAGAATTGGGTGTGACCATTAGGAAGGCATGCTGACTCAACAGTTTTGTCTAAATAGCACACAAATAGTTGAAAATAGTAGGCTGCCAACACGAACCATGTTGACGGGAACAAATGCATAATTTTCAATATACCGGTACATTTTTAAAAAGAAACATTATTGGACTTGAATAAAAAGTCACATGCATATATACGTACTGTACACATATAGTATAGACCTATAAATGTGATACGGTACTGCTAATAGACTATAACACATGCCGCTTAAATATTACTCTATATATTATGACTCATTAAAGGCTCACAACACAGCTGAGAGGTATCAAATAAGCCTATTGCTTGCATAGTTATCACTTCCTGAAGCAGAAAATTCTCGGAAGATCGTTATTCAATATTGACACTTCAGTAATGTTTATCCACATTTTGTAGGCAACATTTTCAATCACGGCATGATTATCAGGAGATGATGGTATTTGATTTTATGGGAAGGGATTGAATGAAGATTCAGCACACAAGTTGAATAGTGTATAAGGATCTAACCTAGTGTGGTATAATACTTGACGTCCTATCGGCCAAATATTATTGCCAATACTCTCATAAGAAAGAAACTAAAGTGATCGCTATAATATTTAGCCGATAGTACATGCGGAAAACCTATGCTAATAATATTTACGCCATTACTTAAGCTTCAAATTGCGATCGCAACTTGGAGCTGATTCAGATATGCAAATATTAGCATTATAATAGTCTACTTACTATGTGTTGTTTGCTTTCATTATGCAAAAATTGTCACATCAACCTATTTACGTCAACATTGATCTAAATTGTAGGCTACTTGTCAATACCGGTACTGCTTAATGTACTACATCGCCGGACAAAGAGATCGAGACGATTTTGAATTCCGCTTATTACCTCATCACATGGAATCGTATTGGAATGTGATTGTAGGTTACAGGTTGTAGCAGCACCTCTTCTGAATACTGCGTACTGTCCAGTACTGTATACATACAGGCCTAGACGAAGTCACGAAGTTCAACCAATCTATATCTTAAAGCTCATATTTCCTTGGCTTTAGGAAAATGTAAATAGCATCCACCCAAGATAAAAATAAAAAAAAAAACAGAATCTGTAGAGCAATTTCATCAAAATATTCCCAGAAGTGAAGAGAATATTCAACGAGGTACTGTAATAAGAGGAGATGGTCGATTATTATTTAATGTGTTCAAGAGTAGGCTACCTGGTGGGCGATAAACATACAGTAACTGCACCTGCATGATAGTGGCCATATTTTAGCCCAGAAAGTGTTCTTTTTTTATAATAAACCATCTCTGCCGTCAGATGTAATAATGTTCCTAAAGTAACCGGATGCTATAGCCTTGGCCCTCATTATTGTTCCATTTCCACCATGCCACTGAATCTTCATTATTACCTGGTATAAAAACATCGCACAGGAAGGACAGGAAAGGGGACTCATTTTCAGTTAGAATACGGCAACTTCCTGTGACTTTGATCATGAAAATCACATTGAGCACTTATGCTCCCACGCTATAGCTGGTGAACGTCAATCCAAAGTGTATAGCAAGGACATACATGCTGTGCACTACATTTGATGACGTAATCAGCGAATTCTATTAGCATGGTCGAATAGTAATATTTGTGACTCTTGAATGACTCTGAACTGGATGCCCTTTCAGGTGAAATCAGCCGTAATATGCCAGAGTTCATACTTTGCCGTATACTCCCATATATATACACCCATGCCCTATTTCTGCAGCATTCCCACACTTTCTGAATGAACGAAAGATCCATTGAGATGATGGCCATTCATTCATTCAAAATGCTCTGCTTGGGAGTAGCCTCTCATGTGCAGCAAACATCCTGCCCGGCTATACAATGCCAAAATAGTACAGTACAGGTTTCAACTCCACCCTTTTCGACTGAATGATTTTGTTCATTCCTGGAAAAAAAAATAGCGTCTGGTACAGTATACGAGTGTACCTACTGTTATTTAATTGTTATTAGAATAATTGTCATGGCGTGCTGTATAATTATTTCTGCGTATTATGTATTTGTGAGACTGTGTGAGACTGAATATTCTAGGACTTTTTACATCAGTGTTATTAGTCTAACAGTGCAATTAACCGTGGAACCGTGCTGTGCCTACGAATATTACGGCAACCGTGCCGTGGGGTCTTTTCGGACCCCACCATATTTTAATTTTTATTAATTATTATATAATACTTTTCAATGTATTGACTATATGCAATCATTCTTTGAACTATGCCTAAAAGGATAGCTAATTCAAAATAAACCTGCACTTCCTGTTATATACTGTAAAAAAATGGCAAAAGTTCATTGTAATGATCATTTTTTTCCTTGGGGTCCAAAAAGACCCCACGGCACGGTTCCAGGGTTAAGCGATTTGTCGATTCAGAATTGTTTTTCGTTTGCCGTTGAAAAACATGTATAGACCTGTCAGAAAATAACAGCTTACAAATCATAATTATTGTGTCATGCCTTTGTTTGCTTATTTGATGTTTGTTTTCTTTCGAGGAAATAGTGAAAGGGTAACACTATTCATGTCGCTTCTGGGAATATTTCGTATATAGTAGGCCACGGATAAATGAAAGTCAGGGAAGGGCAGTAATGACCTCTCTTCCACTCTCCATAAGGATTAAATAAATAAATAAATAAATAAATAAATAAATAACGAGGTGATTTTGAATGGTGAATTGTACCGTGCTTAGTGAGCCGAGGGTTTTTAAAATGTAAGATCAGCTGTGGTGAGTGGCAGGTTGTCAGCAACTGGTGCTTTAATCGAATTCTGCGAATGCATTCATTACCCGTCATTGCAATTCATATTTTACACTGTGGGCTCATTTCAATGGTCGCTTCAACTCATATCGGTGCAAATTTTTTTGTCGGTGCATAACTTACTGAGCGGCAAATATACGCACAACGGAGCATGCTCTGAGTGTATGGCCTAATGCGCGTGCACAGTACTATGTTCAGGTGCTGGAAAACTTATTACAACCCTACGCAAACTTCATAATTTGTTGCATATAATAATTGCAATTGTGCATCTGTCCGTCAATTTGAAATACAGCCAGTAATCACGTTACATCGTTGTCAGTAGGATGTAGGACACGTACAGTTGCGAGTATGCGGCATTCTATTTGGCAGACACACAATAACTAACTTAGGAGTAATGCCCTTGATCTTCAAGATTTTCTGTTTTCATACACAGGCCTTGCAGATGTTGTTCCTCAATCACTCGCGACAATTTGACAATTAATGAACCCTGTTGATGTTTTAGTGTGAATGTACAGTACGCGTCATATATGCCATTTCGCAAGAGAAATCAATGTCTGAGAAGCGTCTTCCTCGAACAACTAACCCTCTCCCTGACCCCACCACCACTCCTCCTACCATCAAAAAACTTTTGCGAGTCGACTGGTTGCCAAACGTACCCCCCACCCCCCATACCCCCCCTCCACGTCCTATTTATTGCACCCATTGATTTCCCTGCTAACTTTTTCTAAGAACATGGCCCGATCCTAAATACAGATTTATATAAAGTAACATATCGTGCGTGCGAGGATTCCGAGAGGGCCTTAAATTGATTTTCTATNTTGAGGGGGGGGGGACATTGTCGATATCTACGTGACATGTGACGTCACGTTCTGGCTAAGTACAGGACAATACCGGCTTTCCTTGTACTCATGCAATATTCCGATAGACATCGAGCTGAATGTGGAGTGTATATGAATCTGTTATTTTCATCGCTACAATATATGAAACTTACTGCCATAAATGCACTGCTGGGTGGGAAATATTATTGGTGCGACCTTCGGAGTGACCTTCTTGCATTATTCAGGTGCATTATGCATGCCCTTTGGAGAATGACATTATTATTTTGGGTGGTAAAAAGGCATTTTTGTGAGAAAGGGCAGGGGAGTTCAAATGAGAGATTGGAGTAGATTTGAATGATAAAAGGATTGTTGTCATAAGGAATAAATGTGGGGTTACTTTAAAAAAATTGTATTGTGCAACGTGGACTAGACACTAATTTTATTTTAAGAGGCCGAGGGGGTAAGGGGGCCAGGGGAAGCGATCAATCGTGTCAGTCTGACTGAAACAGGCCCCGATCTTGCAGTTTGTGGTCACGACCCCACGAGTTGGGAAAAACAGTTTAAAGCATATTTACAGGGTGTGCGTACTGAATAAATGACAACGATGATTTGTTTTTCGGACACGCTAGGACAGGTTGATACGGACGTTTTACGTCCCTCTGATAGGTGAATTGCCTTTGACTAAAAATCTAGGTTACCGTTTTTTTTGTTATTTGCCTACTGGCGGGAGGCACACGTGTGTACATATGTGTGGTCCGCTGTCTAAACCTGAAAGAGAAACATGCAATATGTCGTCATGAGAGTATACTTCATGCATTCAAGTGTGATCATCTCACACTCGACACTAAACTACATATAGGCCTACTGTAACAAAGGCAACGTTGTGCATGGTGCTACGGCAGTGCTTCAAAGGTTCAGTTTAATCACATTTTTGTGTGGTATGTGATGCAGGTTAGAGTGCAATATGGAAACTCATTGATTATACACAGGAATTTATTTTGTCGGTATTCTCGCCCCATCCTCTCATACGCAATTAATTCTTTGTTGCTACATAACGGATGTGTAATCTAATTTATTAATGGTAATTGGAATAGCCAAGATGCCACACCTTCCAAGTCAATTTTTTCTCGAAATTGAGTTATCAATGGGAAGTTACTCTCACGTATGAGTGGCAACTGCTCAAGAAGCAGAAAATGCCAAGTCTATAGTTGAAAAGGCCGGAAACAGACCCCTCGTCAATATGTCACAAATCCCATGTCCCCATATTTTTCTATACTGGAAATAATCACTAAGCCAAAACCCCGGTGCATTTCCGAAAACACAACATTGTATACAGCATATACCGCTGCGTATTAGAGTTGGCAAGTAGTGATGTATCAAATATCCCTCTTTTGATCGCATTACAGTTTAGCATGGGTTCCGGGAACAGCCACCAATAGCAAAGAGAGGCCGAAAAAAGGCGGAAGTTCCCAGAAGGCTCCTCTTTCAACCACAGTGTAGGCCGAGTTCTTAGATACGCTTTAAGCTCCACTATTTCGAACAGGCACATATGATGGCCATTCTAGGAACGGACATTCCAAACATACTTAACCAATTAGGAGCAAATTAGACACGGAAGGATCTCCACTATTTACATGCTTAAAAAAAGAGTCACATGGTCTCCTGAACTAAATTTCCACGATTCCTGCTGAATCTTGGCTGCAACAGTATAAAATCGATTCAGCCAAGAGTGATGTCAGAGGACGACCCCAGCCAGCTTGGTATATACTATATAAAAAAAAGTGAGAATCCCTTAGCTCAAGAGACCTCCAATTGACATACTTCAGCAGGATGAACATGAGATGAATGGAGGTTAGGGTCCTCTTTTCCTGGAATGTTCCGACATTTATTTTGTCATCATAGAAGGATGGGTGCTGAGGTAATTTGGGCACAAGAGTTATTAAAGAGAAGGGGGGTATTCTATAATTAGTGAGTCTGGGCTTTGCTCTATATTTGGGGTCATGAGTAAGGGGTGGGTAGGGAGGGCTTTTTTCATGGAAAGGGGTCGTTTACACAACTGGTCACGACAGGTTTTTCTGAGTGTGCGAGACTCATCTTGGGCGTCAACCTTTCTGCGCGAAATAAGGTTTGCTCACCTAATCTTCCCGCCATCGTTTAAAAAAAATTTTTTTTTAAATAGCTCAATTGGTTTTTTTTAAGGCCCGTGAGATAATAACCCAACCCATTGAGTGGGAAGCCGTAAGCTGTTCATTTTCTCACTAAGTGTAATCTGCAAATATGACAAAAATTAAGCAACTTCTGGATTTAGTAATAGTTTTTTTGCTGATGTTTTGGGCCTAAAGTAGTATAACTATTTAATAGTTATACTACTTTAGGCCGAAAACATCAGCAAAAAAACTGTTACTAAATCCAGAAGTCGCTTAATTTTATTATTTTATTATTTTATTATTTTATTATTTTAAATTATTTAAATTAAGCGACTTCTGGATTTAGTCACAGTTTTTTTGCTGATGTTTCGGGCCTAAAGGAGTATAACTATTTAATTGTTATACTACTTTAGGCCGAAAACGTCAGCAAAAAACTGTTACTAAATCCAGAAGTCGCTTAATTGTTGTCATATTTGTTTATTTATTTTATGAGTATGGTTATTTCATGAGTCCGTGGTGTATACAGTGCTTCAGTGTATGTGGCCATTTTTCACTTTATACGCACTCAACTACATAAAATATCATGCAGATTTTGCACAATTTATTGCTGCAACCAGAAAGTTAGTATACAGGACTCGGCTTTTAAAAAATAACGAACTGATTAAAAACCCTTGCGTGACATTATAGTCACGGATCATATTTTGCAGAGTAATATTCCGCCACTGAGAGAATTTTATAAAAATATGTTACATATAAACAGTTGCTTAACACAAAAATACAGCCGCTGTAAAATATTTTAAACAATCAATTTGCGAAAAAAATGTCGCACTTTTTTGTCTTTTTGCGCAATACTAATTATACAATTTGGACCTGGAACTATAGATAAAAATACACCACCTCATTAATACCAGGTCCAAAATTGTACACTACAGTTAGACAGTCAGCTAGGATATTAACCCGCGAACCCAAAATAGTTTTCCTACGAAGAAGCTCCAGAATGTTTAATGCCATTTCCAGAAAACGCCCGGCAACATCATTTAACTTTAAACAAAATCCCCCCCCCCCGCCCTTCAAAAATGTAATTAAACCCAACAATAAAATTCCACCTCTACTACATAATAATCCGTACAGTAC